>JBBUKS010023597.1:0-11501 GCA_038050645.1 Hedychium gardnerianum
TCTTGTAGATATTGTAGATGATTTTGAAAATCTAGGTAGATTCAATTGGGTTGAAGTCATTCATCAATTTATTGCTCCCAAAATACCTACCATCAAGGATCTTTTTTCATCAAGCAAAACATATCAGACGACCACCTCAGTTCCCTACCTAAAGGGATTTGCTAGTCTTTTGGCTGTAAGTCTATTTTTAAATGATGATTGTGATTTTTTATATAAATATTATTATATATGTAACACTCTACATAATGAAGCAGACTTGGTTTTTGGAGCATGTCCTAATCCAGAAACCATATAATACTGAAGGTGCTAGAAAAAATAAATGAAGGTCTACTCCTTCACATATTAGTAAGGTGAGAGTTTTGTTGGATCAAGTCTCACCTGAAGAGGTAAATATCTAAGACTTTCACCTAACTTTCATTTGCAGTTTCTAAATAAATACTTCTAATTTGTTAGATTATTATCGAACTAATCCTTACCCCTTTTGAAAATACATTGGTTGAGAATATCCCTTACCTCGATGATACTCCACATCTATTAGAGACATTACCAGTACATGATATAGAAGCCATAGAGCCAAGTTATAGTGAATGCCCTAATTGCATTATTCATTAAAATCAAATCAAGGAGCTAACAATGGAGAACATGCAACTAAATGAAAGGATTACAGAATTACTTGGAATAATATAAAAGCATGACATCTTGGCTGAATCAAGTGACCCTGTAGTGGATCCTCAACTTGAATCAGTTACTTCTAGAACAAGGACTAGGAGAGGACATGATCGAACTCGTTATGATTACAGAGATACTCCTATTGATAGTCCATTGTGGTTCAAACTTTTACCTCAGAAGAAGAGAAGCAAGATATGAATTTGCAAGCCTTCTGTGATCATCACAGAACAAGGAGCAAAAGCTGTTGTCGATCAGGAAAAAGGAAAAATTGATATGTATGATACGCAAGAAGAGGAAGATATTATCTTAATTCTTGAAGGAAATTTTGCAGAAGAGGCCGAGAAGGAGGTTGAAAGGATTGTTAAACTTAACAAAATGAGATTGCAAGTCATTTCAGTAAGTCTGTATGTATACATCAATTATTTTGAGTAGTTTGATTTCAATCTCTAATTACATTTCTTGCTGTTTATTTTTGTTGATGGTAGTATGTTAAGAAATAATTTAAGACTCCCAAGAAGAAAAAATAAGATCAAGATGTGGTTTACTTGTTAAATACATTGTAAAATTTAAAATATGGTAGTTTCAACCCATCATTATATAGTTAATTTAATTATGTCACAAGTTTAATAATTCACAGGTTCTAAAATTTATTGACCTTATTGAAAGTAATTGATTTTCTTTACAGGCCTACTATAGAACATGTTTGGGAGGAAGCACCTTTTTTTTAACTGTGACTTCCTTATTATCTGGTGTTAATGATAAGGTTTTACAATAGAGGAGTTAATTAATACTTATTGTTCGATTCTATTTAGGGGTTCTCCTCATTTGTTAGGTCATACAACAACTCTATATATTGTTCAACCTCCTTCACTGTAAGTAATTTAAATTATGTGATAATATATAATGGTTGAATATATTATATTAATTGGTTACTTATATATTTCTTTGCACAATTGCAGTCAACATCAAAAATTTTATGGAAGACTATCGACACAAATCATAAAAACTGATATGGTAGAAGGAGGGGTCAGGTATATTTTTATACCTATTACTACTAATAATTTACATTTCACTTGCTCTCTATCGACACAAAAGCAATGACTTTCAATCATTACAACTCTCTTGCATATGATCATAATACAACATCAGATTTTGAAGCAGTGGTGAGTATACAAAATTCATGTTTATGTTAGTATTGCAGTAAAAATTATAGTATATGTTAGTTTTTTTATTTCATTCTTATAGGTATCTGAATTTAAAAATTATTCACTTGAGAAACTTGCTTCTATTCATCCTGGTTTAAAATATCATCATCCTATTAACAAATGAGTCGTTGTCATAGTTGATTGTCCACAACAGAAGCCAGGTAAGTATAAGAGAATCAATATAGTATGAATATGTAATTTAAATTTAAATTTGAAATACTAAATTGCTCATGTTATTTGCAGCAATGACTATGGCTTCTTTGTGATGCAATACATAAGATGTCTGTTATATGATCTAAAGATGGACTTCAACCAAGTAGACAGGAAAAAAATTTAGAATAGATATATTAGTATCAATTGTGAAGGACAAGTTCTCAATATTTTCTGACTAAATTATCCATTGTGTTGTAACATGAAAACTTGGCTATTGATTGTAAAGCAAATATTATGTAGTTACTTGTATATCTGTATATGTAAAATACAACAGAGCTATGGTTTCTAATTGTATTTGTTACAATATTAGTAAAGACCAACATTGGGTTAATGTAATGGAATAATTGTATTATGAATGTGTTAATAATGTTGTTAGTTGAGTAACCTCAGATTGTTATGTATGAAATGTTAAATTTATACTGAATTGTCACAGGAATCAATTTACCGTCAAGCCACAGAAACCACAATATCATTGGCAAGGTGGTGCTGATTTTCATAAAACAACACCACATTGGTGCTGATTTTCATAAAACAACACCACATTGGTGCTGATTTTCATAAAACAACACCATAGTGGTGTTCTTTTTACGATACTAGCACCAATGTTTATGTCACTTGGCACAAAATCATAACTTCTTGTAAAAGTCATAGAACCATGATCTCAAAGCATATATACCTTCCCCACATTCAGAGCTTCAATCTTATGACAAATTTTCAGAAATCCCAGTCACCTAGGTCCATCAATGGATTTTGCTCAAAACAACACCACAG
The DNA here is from genome assembly GCA_038050645.1 of Hedychium gardnerianum. NCBI lineage: Eukaryota > Viridiplantae > Streptophyta > Magnoliopsida > Zingiberales > Zingiberaceae > Hedychium > Hedychium gardnerianum. The sequence continues at coordinate 2,859 of JBBUKS010023597.1, forward strand.
TGGTGTTGTTTTTTCGATACCAACATCAGTGTTAGTGTGACTAGGCACGCAATCATAACTTCTTGTAGAAGACTCATAATCATGATTTCACAGCATCTATACCTTCTCTACACTACCCTCCTCCATCCCATGGAAATATTTTAGAAATCCAAGCTTTCTAGGTCCATCAATGGGTTTAAATCAAAACTCATTGATAGACCTAAATAACTCAAATCAGACTCATTCAGAGTCATATGGTTTCACATGGCTTACGGGAGTCCAAATGTGTTCTCATTTATAAATTTTAGACCTTCCCAGTATTGCTTCTGACCATTTGAAGATTTTTTTCACAAAGTGGTGCTGGTCTTCAAAGATCAGCACCAACATTCATGCCACTTGGCACGCGCTCATCTCTTTTTGTGGGAATCTCAGAATCATGATTAGATGTCATATATACATTCTAGACACTCTCATGTTCCATCCCATAAAAAAAATTCAGAAATCCAAGCCTTCTAGGTCCATCAATGGGTTTCGATCAAAACTCATTGATGGATCTAGAGGCTCAGATTGGACCCATTAAGGGTCTTGTGGATTCACATGACTCACAAAAGTCCAAATGTGCCCTCATTTAAAAATTTTAGACCTTCCCAGAATTGCTCCAAACCATTTGGAGATTTTTTTCACATAGTGGTGCTAGTCTTCAAAGACCAGCATCAACATTCGTGCCACTTAGCACGCACCCATATCATCTTGTGGGAGTCTCAAACCATGATTGAAAGTCATATATAGATTTTAGACACTCTCATCTTCCATCCCATAGAAATATTTCAGAAATCCAAGCACTCAAGGTCCATCAATGGGTTTCGGTCAAAACTCATTGATAGACTTAGAGGACTCAGATCGAAACTCATTCCAAGCCCTGTAGATTCACATGGCTCATGGGAGTCTAAATGTGCCCTCATTTATAAATTTTAGACATTCTTAGAATTGCTCCAAATCATTTGGAGATTTTTCACATAGTAGTGTTGGTCTTCAAAGACTAGCACCACGTTAATGCTGATCTTTGAAAAATAGCACCACATTGGTGTTATCCTTCAAAGACCAGCACCAACATCCGTGCCACTTAGCACATGATCATTTCTTCTTGTGGGAGTCTCAAAATCATAATTGGAGATCATATATAAATTCTAGACACATTCATCTTCCATCCCATGAAAATTTTTCAAAAATCCAAGAGCTCTAGGTCCATCAATGGATTTCGATCAAAACACATTAATGGACCTAAAGGACTCAGATCAAACTCATACCAAGTCCTGTAGATTCATATGGCTTACGATAGTCCAAATGTGCCCTCATTTATAAATTTTAGACCTTCCCAGCATTGCTACAGACCATTAGTAGAATTTTTTTCATATAGTAGTGCTGGTCTTCAAAGACCAGCACCGAAATTCATGCCACTTGGCATGCGCCTATATCTTCTTGTAGAAGTCTTAGAACTATGATTGCAGGTCATATATACATTTTAGACACTCTCAAATTCTATCCTATGGAAGAATTTTAGAAATTCAAGCACTCTAGATCTATCAATGAGTTTCGATCAAAATTCATTGATGGATATATAGGACTCAGATCAGACCTATTTAAAGTCTTGTGGATTCACATGGCTCACGGAAGTCCAAATGTGCCCTCATTTACAAATTTTAGACCTTCCTAATATTGCTCCAGACCATTTAGAGAGGTTTTTACATATTAATGTTGGTCTTTGAAGACCAGCACCACGTTGGTGCTGGTCTTCAAAGATCAGCACCAGCATCCGTGTTACTTGGTACACTCTCATATCTTCTTCTGTAAGTCTAAGAACCATGATTGGAAGTTATATATAAATTGTAGACACTCTCATCTTCCATCATATGAAAAAATTTCAAAAATCCAAACCCTCTAGGTTCATCAATGGGCTTCGGTCAAAATCTATTGATGGACTTAGAGAAATCAGATCAGACTCATTCCAAGTCATGTAGATTCACATGGCTTACGAGAGTCCAAATGTATCTTCATTTATAAATTTTAGACCTTCTCAAAATTGCTCCAAACAATTTGGAGAATTTTTCAATAGTGGTGCTAGTCTTTGAAGACCAGCACCAACATTCGTGCCACTTGGAACGTGCTACATATATTTTTGTGGAAGTCTCAGAACCATGATTGAAAGCTATATATATATTCTAGACACTCTCTACTTCAAACCCATGGATTTTTTTTTTGAAATTTCAAAAAAAAAATTCAGAACCATGATTGAAGGTCATATATATCTTTGAAGATAAGCATGTCCACTTTTCTTTTGTTCTCTGTATGCAACTAATTATGCTTTATTTTACTTTTATGTAAAATAATTAATCTAAGAATTTGAAAACTTATCAAAAGAAGGAGATGAGAATAAAACATATATTATTTGATTTTTGACTCATAGTTTTGATCTTTGGTACAGAAAGAAAGAGTATAGCAGAAAATAATTAAATCAAAGCTCTTTCAATTATATTTATTTCAATAATTAAGCATCAACTACTGTAGTAAATTATAATTATCATATGAATTAATACCTTCTACGATCGACAACTTCGACGCTAATGGTACAGAATATGAATCGATAGAAGATAGAGAAGAGAGAGGAGTAAGGAAAATCTTTGATCAGCTTCCTGTCACTTACAAATCTCATCTCATTCTTCTTCTTTTTCTCCTTCATTGAGAAAAATGAGGTCGCTTTTTCCTTGGCTTTCTCAAAGCTCTATCTTATTTTTCCAGTGACTGCCTTCTCTTCCTTGGAGAAGAGATAACTCCTCAAGTACATCTGCCGGCAAGAGAAGGGATAGCTCCTCAGGTACATCTGTCATAGCTTCTTATGAGAGGATTAAAATAATGATTAGAGGTCATATATACCTTCTAGATACTCATCAACATTGATACTCTTTTTTAAAAAATCATCACCAACGTTGGTGCTGTTTTGAACAAAACAGCACAAACGTGGTGCTGTTTTGAATAAAACATCATCAATGTGGTGCTGTTTTGAACAAAACAGTATCAACGTGATGTTATTTTTTTGAACAAACAAGCACTAACGTGGTGCTATTTTGAACAAACTAGCACCAACGTGGTACTGTTTTGAACAAACCAGCACTAACGTGGTGCTGTTTTGAATAAACCAGCACCAAAATGATATTATTTTTGAACAAACCATCATCAACGTGGTACTGAACGTGGTGTTGTTTTGAACAAACACCAACGTGATGTTGTTTTGTTCAAACCAGCACCAACGTGGTGTTATTTTGAACAAACCAACACCAACGTGGTGCTGTTTTGAATAAACCAACACCAACGTGGTGCTGTTTTGAATAAACTAGCACCAACGTACTGCTGTTTTGAATAAATCAGCATCAAACTAGTGCTGTTTTTGAAAAAATAGCATCAACATGGTATTGTTTGTTCAAACCAGTACCACGTTGGTGCTATATTGACAAATTAGCACCAATATAGTGCTGTTTTAAACAAATCAGCACCAAACTAGTAATGTTTTTGAGAAAACAGCATTAACGTGGTGCTGTTTTGAACAAACCAGCATCAACGTGGTGCTGCTTTGAACAAACCAGCACCAACGTGGTGCTACTTTGAATAAACCAACACCGAATTAGTGATGTTATTAAAAAAATAGCATCAACATGGTGCTCTTTTAAACAAACCAGCACCAATGTGGTGCTATTTTGAACAAACCAGCACCACGTTAGTTCTGATTTGTTTAAAACAGTAGCAAACCAGTGTTGTTTTTGAAAAAACAACATCAACATGGTGTTATTTTTTTCAAACCAGCACCAAACTAGTGTTGATTTTGAAAAAATTACATTAACGTGGTGCTGTTTTGTCCAAACCAGCACCAAACTAGTGCTGTTTTTGAAAAAATAACATCAACGTTGTGCTGTTTTAAATAAACCAGCACTAACGTGGTGTTGTTTTGAATAAACTAGCACCAACGTAGTATTATTTTGAACAAACCAATATCAAACTAGTAATATTTTTGAAAAAATAGCAATAACATGGTGTTGTTTTGTTCAAACCAACACCACGTTAGTGCTACTTTGAATAAATCAGCACCAATATGGTGCTGTTTTAAACAAACCAGCACTAAATTAGTGTTATTTTTGAAAAAATAGCATTAACGTGGTGTTATTTTGAACAAATCAATACAGAATTAGTGCTATTTTTTAAAAAATAGCATCAACGTGGTGCTCTTTTGAACAAACCAACACCAACGTGGCGCTGTTTTGAACAAACTAGCACCAATGTGGTGCTGTTTTGTTCAAAAGAGCACCACGTTGGTGCTAGTTTGTTTAAAACAGTACAAAACTGGTGTTGTTTTTGAAAAAATAACATCAACATGGTACTGTTTTGTTCAAACCAGCATCACGTTGGTGCTGTTTTGAATAAATCAGCACCAACGTGGTGCTGTTTTGAACAAACCAGCACCAACATGGTGCTGTTTTGAACAAACCAGCACTAAACTAGTGTTGGTTTTAAAAAAATTACGTTAACGTGGTGCTGTTTTGAACAAACCAGCACCAACGCGGTGCTGTTTTTAACAAACTAGCACCAACGTGGTGCTATTTTGAACAAACCAGCACCAACGTAGTACTATTTTTGAGAAAACAGAATCAATATGATGCTTTTTTGTTCAAACCACTATTTTTGAAAAAACAGCATTAACGTGGTGCTGTTTTGAACAAACCAACACCGAACTAGTGTTGTTTTTGAAAAAATAGCATCAACGTGATGCTGTTTTGAACAAACCAGCACCAACGTGGTGCTGTTTTGAACAAACCAGCACCACGTTGATGTTGGTTTGTTCAAAACAGTACCAAACTGGTGTTGTTTTTTTTTAAAACAACATCAACATGATGCTATTTTGTTCAAACCAGCATCATGTTGGTGCTGTTTTGAACAAACCAGCATCATGTTGGTGCTGTTTTGAACAAACCAGGGCCAAACTAGTGTTGGTTTTGAAAAAATTACATTAACGTGATGCTATTTTGAATAAACTAGCACCAACGTGGTGTTGTTTTGAACAAATCAGCACCAATGTGGTGCTGTTTTGAACAAACCAGCACCAATATGGTACTATTTTTGAAAAAACAGCATTAATATGCTGCTTCTTTGAACAAACTAGCACCAATGTGGTGCTATTTTGAACAAACCAGCACCAACGTGGTGCTATTTTGAACAAACCAACATCAAAGTAGTGCTATTTTTGAAAAAATAGCATCAACGTGGTGCTATTTTAAACAAATGAGCACCAACGTGGTACTGTTTTGAACAAACCAGCACTAAACTAGTGATGTTTTTGAAAAAGTGATATTAACGTGGTGTTGTTTTGAACAAACCAGCACCAACGTGGTGCTGTTTTTAACAAACCTGCACTAAACTGATGTTGTTTTTGAAGAAACAACACCAACGTGGTGCTGATTTGTTACTAGTGTTGTTTTCGAGAAATCTGTATTAACGTGGTGCTGTTTTGAACAAACCAACACCAAAATAGTGATTATTTTGAAAAATAGTATCGGCGTGGTGTTGTTTTTAACAAACCAACACTAGCGTGGTGCTGATTTGAACAAACCAGCACCAAACTGATATTTTTTTTTTGAAAAAACAATATCAACATGGTGCTGTTTTGTTCAAAATATATCAGCACTACGTTAGTGTTGTTTTGAACAAACCAGAATCAAATTAGTGTTGTTTTTGAAAAAACAACATTAACGTTGTGCTGTTTTAAACAAATCAGCTCCAACGTGGTGCTGTTTTGAACAAATCAGTACCAAATTAGTGTTGTTTTTGAAAAAAATATATTAACGTGATGCTGTTTTGAACAAAACAGCACTAACGTGGTGCTGTTTTGAATAAACTAGCACCAACGTGGTGCTGTTTTGAACAAACCATCACCAAACTAGTGTTGTTTTTGAAAAATAACATCGATGCTGTTTTGAACAAACCAGCACTAACGTTGTGTTGTTTTGAACAAAACAACACTAACATGGGGCTGTTATGAATAAAACAACACCACGCACTAGAAGGAAATGGCACCAGAACATAACAACACCACGCACCAGAATAAAACAACACTAGAATAAAACTACACCAGAAAAAACCTGCACCAACCTCTGTAACAAAGTAACAAAATAGCGAGGAAGGGAGCGTGCGATGACAGTGAGGGATCCCCGGAGAAATGGCGTGAGAATGAGCGGCGACAGTTAGGGATGCATGGAGAGGCGACGACGGCGGAGATGGATTGAGAGTTTAGGGAACTAAGGGGAAGAGAGCAGAGGCAGCGAGATTTGAAATTTTTTGGGTAAAAATATGAAGAATCGGGGCCAAAAAAAGCTCACGTGAAGGAAAAGAGAAGGAAGAGATGGATTAAAAAATTTAGATTTCGCCACGTCAGGTGTCCACATAGGCTATCGTCCATGATCGCCCATATAAGGGTGTGCAGACTATCAAAACTGATATATATATATATATACGAATGCGTGTTAAAAAATTACCGGTCTCAGTATTTTATGTAAAATTAATATTTGAAGTCGTGTACATAACAAGGATAACGACACGAGCACATAGAAACTGGTTTCGTGTGATTCTGAGCACCCTAGGTCATTCAACTAATTTCCAAGGATTTTTTTTTATAATCTTTTTGAATCTGCAACGAATTAGAGATTCGTTACAGATTTGGCAATGAATCCAGAAATTCATTGCAGATTTGGCAACGAATTCATATTTTCATTGCTAAATCTTCAAAGAATTTCTGGATTCGTTGCCAAATTTAGCGATGAATCCAGGATTCGTTACATATTCAAAAAGAATAAAAATCCTCCGAAATTGGTTGAATGACCTAGGGTGCTCAGAATCATACGAAACTAGTTCCTATGTGCTTGTGTGATTCTGCTTGTTATGTACACGACCTCAAATATTAATTTTGTACGCATTATTTTTTTTCCATAATTAAATTAATTGTATTGAATTCAATTACATAATAATAACTTAGTTAAAAGAATACAATATATATATATATATATATATATATATATTAAATAGACTTTGATTAAAAAAGTTAGGTCGAATGCTTGTTAAAAAATTATTGGTCTCAGTATTTTGGGCAAAATTAATATTTGAGGTTGTGTACATAACAAGGAGAACGACACAAGCACATAGAAACTGGTTTCGTATGATTCCGAGTACCCTAGGTTATTCAACAATTTTTTGAGGATTTTTTTTTAATATTCTTTTTGAATCGGCAATGAATCCGGAATTCGTTGCAGATTTGGCAACGAATCCAGAAATTCGTTGCAGATTCAAAAAGAATAAAAATCCTCCGAAATTGATTGAATGACCTAGGGTGCTCGGAATTACATGAAACCAGTTCCTATGTGCTTGTGTCATTCTTCTTGTTATGTACACGACCTCAAATATTAATTTTGTACCCATGATTTTTTTTCCATAATTAAATTAATTGTATTACATTCAATTATCTAATAATAACTTAGTTAAAAGAATATATATATATATATATATATATATATATTAAATATAGTTTGATTAAAAAAGTTAGGTCAAATGCATGTTAAAAAATTACTGGTCTCAGTATTTTGGGCAAAATTAATATTTAAGTTCATGTACATAACAAGGAGAACGACACAAGCACATAGAAACTGATTTCGTGTGATTCAGAGCACCCTAGGTCATTCAACCAATTTTTGAGGATTTTTTTTCTTTTTTTTTTATATTGTTTTTGAATCTACAACAAATTTCTAGATTCGTTGCCAAATTTGGCGATGAATCCGGGATTCGTTGTAGATTCAAAAAGAATAAAAATCCTCCAAAATTGGTTGAATGACCTAGGGTGCTCGGAATCACACAAAACCAGTTCCTATGTGCTCGTGTCATTCTCCTTGTTATGTACACGACCTCAAATATTAATTTTATACCTATTATTTTTTTTCCATAATTAAATTAATTAAATTGAATTCAATTACCCTAAACCCTAAATTCTAAATAGAGTTTGATTAAAAAAGATAGGTCAAATGCGTGTAAAAAAATTACTGATCTTAGTTTGACAACGAAAACATAAATTATTAGAATAATAAATTATTTAAATTCTAATTAATTTTGTTTTGGTTTTATTTATTATTTGTTTTGGTTTTAATTATAAATTTTTAAAAACAATATAAAAAATTGGGGACTTATTTTTCATCTGCAATTTGGGGACGAAATGACTTTTTCATCCCCATATTGGGGACCTAATTGGCGACTAAATTTATTTCGTCACTAACTAACCCTAATATTATCGATCCTAGATCTAGATCTGAGATCATCTCCTTGGCGGTGACGGCGGCGGTGGCGGTAGCGGCAGCGGCGATTAGTTCTCTCGGCGAAGATATTCAGACCGGTAAGCTCTCTCCCTCGTGCTCATTCTCTCTTCTAGGTCATCGCCGGTAAAGTCTCTGGCTTCTCTTCGACCAAGGGCGTCTCTCTGTCGTCGGCTCCATCTACGACCACGGGCTCAGCTGCCCCTGGCCGGTTGTGGGCGGCTGCCCCTGGCCGGCCGCGGGCGGCTGCCCCTGGCCGGCCGCGGGCGGC
>JBBUKS010023607.1:0-11500 GCA_038050645.1 Hedychium gardnerianum
GTTTAGAGTCCCAGGAGACCCAGGATCCCGACGATACCGACGATGAGTAGCCTATTTTGAGGTATATTATAATATTATAAATATTACACAATATTGTATTGGATTATAGTCATCTCTAATTTAAAATATTTTTTCTTACTCTTTTTCAGATATGTCTACACTCATATACAGATATCCATATTTTTGGAACTCATGTATGTATTTTTTTTAACACTAAAGTATGTGTTATTAGTTTATGTAATTTTTGGATAGATAGTTATTCATTTTATAGTTTAACTTCAAAATTTACTGTTATATTCGTAACTTATAATATCTTTTTTTATGCAGGATTGAAAATCATATTTAGTATCTTTTTTGTATTGAATGTCTTATATCGAATGTTATTTCTTATTATATTGGATGTCTTGTATCCTACATATATGTTCGGATTTTATATATTGTGTTTGGATGCTTTGATGTATTATATATGGATGTATTTGGATATATTATATTTGTTGTGTTTATATCAATTGTTTTCGGATGTTTATGTTTGGATGTATTATGTTTAGATCATTATTTAGATTCATTGTATCGGATAACCATCGCTTGTGATGGTTTCATATTGAGTTATATTCATGTAAACAGGATAGATAGAAAAATTAAACAGAATATGTAAAAATTTAAGAAAATTAGCGACAGAAATTTAAATTTCCGTCGCTAAATATCGTAACTTAGCGACGAAAATTTAAATTTCCGTCGCTAAGTTACGATATATTTTTTTATTTTTCAAAAAACATTAGCGACGGAATATTTTATTTCGTCGCTAATGTACGCTAAATAGCGACGGAATTTATTATTCCATCGCTATTTTTATTAATAAAATTCAAAAAAAAATAGTGACGAAATTTAAATTCCATCGCTAATGAAAAGCGATTAGTGACGGATTGTTAAATTCCGTCGCTAATAGCGACGGAACTTAAAACTCCGTTGCTATTAGCGACGAAATTTAAAAATCCATCGCTATTTTTTTTTACGACGGGTCGATTAGGGATGGAATTATTCCGTCGTTAATCGGTCGCTATCAATTAGCGATGGAAAATGCCGTCGTTAATGGAAGAAAATTTTGTAGTGTGTCTTGGGGTTTTGTCTTATTGTTGAAGTATTGTTTTACTCTAAAGGGAGATAAATATTCTAGAGGTTGGCTATTAAATATGCATAAATTATATTTTGGATTTACCTGTTAGGTGAATGGGAGATAGGTCATCCATCTATTATCTCAAAAAAACAAGAAGAAAAAAACTAGAAAAAGGCTTGATTTTTCTTTGATGGTGGCGGCAACTATGTTGTCCATCTGTTTGTTAGCTACACAATCTCTCATTACATTAGCAAAGGATATCAAGTTGAAGCCTTGTGATTGTTGTTTAGTTGAGAAGAAATAGTCTTTTTGGCAGATAGAAAGAAGAGTAAGTTGGAGTTGTTATTGGACGAATTGTCGTGAGCGCTTTAAAATTTACTCGATGAGAGAATAAAAAGAAAAATCATTTATCTTCAAAATTAATCGGGTATGTAATAATCTGGATACATAGATTAACAAAATATATATAAATATCTCCATTAGTTTCTTAAAGGTTTAATTTACCGCGAGAGTTGAGGACATATATTGCAAGCGTTGAACACATGTAACAAAGGAAGAGAAACAAAAGCTTGACCTGCAAGTCTATACATATTTATTTATTGGAGGTAGAATTAGATGAACTCTTTTATAATTTCTAATTAATGATTATTTTTTAGTATTTTTTTCTTAGTTTTCATAGTTGACGATTTTTTTCACATAAATTTTGTGCCCACTTATTCACAATTATTCCAAATAGAATTGCTCCAGTACTGTTAAATAAATTGGTCACTTTTAATTAAATTTTAATTAAAAGAAATGATAAATATGACCGGGTGATTTTTTTTTACTCATTAATCCTGAACGTAAATTGGTCTTTCTGATTCACTCGAAAATGTTATACGATTCAAATCATGAATACTTTTGCCGTTGCGTGCCAGAGGCCGGCTGGTCCTTATCTTATTTTGCAGCATGCAATCATGCTCATATTGTATTATTGTTGAGGAAAACATAAATTAATCTATTTTTTATTTTACAAAGTTAAATTATATAGAAATATCGACATCAGTCGATCAAATTGCTCAACATGTTATCTGGAATTTTGGGTGCAATAATGAGCACTCTAATCCACTTGCTGCAATCCTGTGGACTCGTTCAAATTTAGCATGCATCATCCTACTCTAACTCAACACATTTTAGTTAACAATCTAATCTGTCAATTCTGATATAAATCATGTCCCTTTTGTCCTCTAGCCAAAAGGTCAACATATAGGGGCCATAACAGCATCTGTCTTCACTCTTGGCCACGCCAAAGGACAGACAAGTCAACTTTATTTGGCACTTATTTAATGATAAAAAAAAAGTAAAATATTGATCCTCAATGTCTCCATCAATTCATCTCAAAATTAATATGAAAAAAATAAATCACGAAAACTAATTTAACCAGTCCGAACAATAATCAATGCATGAAAAAAAATAAAAATCTAATTACTAATCAAAATATTTGGCACTTACAAATCCATGGACCATGTATGACATCGACTGATCTTGGCTCGTGGAAAGAAAGCCCTTTTAATTCATTTCCGAACAAAAAAAGAGGCGTATGAGAAGGTCATTTTGAAAAAGAAATAAAAATTGAAAATAATTGTTTCAAATAATTACATTAAGGGTAAGAATTAAAAAGACACCTCAAATTATATTTTAAAAAGCCAAAAAGATGTCTCATTAGATATTTTATCTCCGAAATATCTCATATTCAATGTTGTTATAATAGCTATCGAATAACTATTATAACATTGTTTTTTATTTCCAAAATTATTATAACAATTATGACTAACTAATTATTATAATATGTAAAAATTACTTTGTACTTGTTATAACATGTAGAAACTACTAAATAGTGATTACAACTATTTTAAAATAATTTTGATTAATTTAAAATAATTTTGATAAAATTTAAATAATTTTAACTAAGTTGATAACGAGTATTTTGATTTAATAATGTTTAGAATTCAAGATTTTTAAAATTTAGGGTTTAATCACATCGTGTAGAAGTTATTCAGTAATTATTACAATATGTAAAAGTTGCTCAACAACTACTACCATGTGAAAAATTAATTATTTCAATATTCAACATTTAGGATTTAGGGTTCAAAATTTTAAGATTTAGGATTTAATCATAATGTGTAGAAGTTACTCGATAACTACTACAACGTGTAGAAACTACTCAATAACTAATACACCATATAAAAACTATTCGATAGTTATTATAATATGAAAAATTAACTATTTCACTAGAATCTTAAATCCTAAATAACACTATTATATCACAACTTAGTTAAAATTGTTTAAATTTCATCAAAATTATTTTAAATTGATTAAAATCACTTGAAAATAATTATAACCGCCATTAGAAGTTATTAATTAGCTACTATAATACTATATTACTATTATATTAAGTATTATATGTTGTAACAATTATCTGGTAATTTGTATATATTGTAGTAATTAGTTGTAGTTCTTACAATAATGTTGAAAGTAAGAATATTTTTGATTTTTTTTGAGAAAGGATGTTTTTTTTTATGATGATTTACTTGTGATGTCTTTTTTTTTTATTTTTGTCCATACATTAATAATAATAATAAAAAAGATAAATCTCAATCAGGTCAATAAGATATGTGGTTAATTGAGTTAGAGCGGATTAAATTGAACCAATTGGACACTATTTGGCATACTGAGAGTTTTGTTATCACTTTCCTTTTCCATTTGACTATTATTCAGATGGGGAAAAGGAAATTTTGAATGGTTCTTGCATCTTCTTCTTTTTTGTTTAAAGAGAAAAATTGAAAGAAAATATAATTTATTTTTGTTTTCGCTTAATGATGATGAATCGAGTGGTCAACAAATGTCGATCCTCAAAGCTAACGTGGCAAATCGACTTCACGTTTAGTGGAGCTCTTAACTTTTCTGAAGGAGATGTGAGTGGGAATCGATCTCGACGCATTAGATCAAAACCGCAAGGTAAATCGATAATTTTGTGGTTACGTTTAGGCTGCGGAACTTACCAAAAATGATTGCGTTTGTGTGGCTCCGTGATCAAGTTTTGGGTTCAAAGGTCGACTTGGTGGATACAATGAAATGGATGGTTGCTGCGAGAAGATTTTCTAGGTTTTATTTACTCTGAGGCATAGATTGAGGAAGGAAAAAAATAAAAAAGAAAAACAATCCTTAGGAGAAGGGTGAAAGGGAAAATAATCTTCAAACTGAAAAAGAGGACTACAAGGCAGCCCCCATCGCTTGTAGCAAGCATGAGCCGACTCTGCAAGGGCACTCACGATGAGAGCTAGCCGACCGACGAGCACGAGACGACCCTGTAGGGATGCTCGTGACGAGTGCATCTGCTCGCAATGAGCATGAGGTGATCGTGAGCTGCCCGTGGCTCACCGCTAAGCTCGCGATAGAGTGAGGCGATCGGGCAAGACTGATTGGTTGAGGGCAACATGATTACAGCGAGTGATGAGCAAGAATGAATGAAAAAAAACGTTTCGTCTGATTTTGAATGGACAAAAATATGTTCATAAATTGGACAATAAATAAATTTATAAATCCATTATTTTACAATAAGTAAATAGTCTAAAGGATTAATAATTCATCCTTTTTCATCAAATAAAATTTTGGAATGGTGCTTTCAAATAAATATATTGTAAAAAATAAAAAATAAAAGAAGATATCAGATTAATATTTTTTTAAAATGGGCATGATAATAAAAATGAGAGGCTCCTATTAATTTTTATTTTTGTCCTTATCCTCTTACACGTAATGATTACAAAATTGATGATTAGTTTTGGATAAAAATCAAAAACAAACTTCTTATTTGTATTATTATTAAAATAATATTTTATTTTAAAAAAAAAAATACTATTTAGACATTTCAACTTATTTTTTATTTAAAAAAATATTTTCAAAGTAAATTTATTTAAAATTATTATATATATAATATTATTATATTAAAATATTTTTTATTAAAAATATATTTATTTTTAATTAAATTAATCTCAACTTAATCAAAATTATTTTAATTTTATTATAATAATTATTTATTTAATTTGATTTTTTTTTAAAAATTATTTAGTGATTGATTATAAATTAATTTCGATTTATTGCTCAGACGGATTATAAAAGGCGTCATAAACATAATTATTTATTATTATTATTCTAATTATTATATAATAATACTAAAATCAAGATATGTTTAAAATATAAGATAAGTGTATACTTTGATGATAAGAAAGATATGAGCATTTTCTTCTACCCTCTGTTTTTAGTGAATTTGGGAAAGCGGAGGATTGCGGCGAGCATTTTTCTACCCTCTGTTTTTATTGAATTTGGGAAAGCGGAGGATTGCGGCTCCTTTTGTTTTCGAATCCCATCGCGCCTTTGCGTCTCACCATCTTCTTCTTCCTCTCGCAGCTCCCAACTCGGGTTCTGATACCGTTGCCGATCTTTCGCAATCGTCGGTGTTTGTTTGTGCTATACTTTTAAAAAGTTCTTTTTAATTGCGAAAAAGTTGATCTGGTGCCGTTGACTTGACCCCATCGACATTAAATACGGCGCGGCGCAGCATAAAGCAACAAGAACAGCAGCAGCAGCTTCAATTAGTGAGCAGTTCGAGAATCTCCTACTCTCCCTACTCTCCCTACTCTCCAGGGTTTGCTTTGCCATACACCTTATCCAGAAGAGAAAGGAAGGAGGATCGACTCAGAAAGTCGTAATCTTTGGAAAAGAAGGCGGTTTCCTCTTCGCCTAAAACCATTCTCTAAACCCCGGTGAGTGTTCTAGATCTCGTCGATATCTTTTGCCTTTCTGTTATCTCTATTTCTCCTCCTTAAAGTTGCACGCTTTCAGTTGCTGAATCATGGCGTCCCCTCTGGTGGCTCGGAAGGGTCGCGACCTGCAGCGTTATGAGGATCATCTCCGGCTTGTTGCTGGGTATATTGCTTTTCCTTCTCTTAAATCTTATAGTTTCTAGTTCTTGATAGAAAACTTCAACCTGATAAAATTTAGAAATGATTGCATAATTCTAAGTCTTCCTTTATCTCTCTGTGAGATTAGATAACAACGTTTTGTTGTCTGTTGTTGCGTCATGAGGGAGCCTTTGTTACTGTTGAGTGTTTGGTAGCTTGTCCACATGTTGTAGCAATTCTTTGGAGCATGATGTACAATCTTATCCCCTTTGTAATGTTGCTAAAAAACCAAAAATAACATAATCATGGCTAAATCATATCGGGATTCTTATTTTAATTTTTTTTTTACTGTGTTTCTTATCCGAGTTCATATTTTGTCTTTCAGGTGCATTCCTTATAAGATAAATGAGGAGGCAGATATTGAATCTCATGATGTGATTAACAAACTTGAAGTTCTCATGATCAGTTCACCTGGTCGGCATGATTTTGTGTTTCCAAAGGTAAACACTGCTTATTAACTTGATGTCTAGAGTGGGGCTATTCATGGTTACTGAACTGATTGAATCTCCGGTGTAGGGTGGCTGGGAGAAAGATGAGACTGCAAGCGAAGCAGCATGCCGAGAGGCTCTGGAGGAAGCAGGAGTTAGGGGAATACTACATGTGAGTATTATTTGTGTTGATTGAATGAATAATATATGCAAACAAAGCTATTCCAATCGGTTTTAGTAACGAAAAAATATGTGTTTTCGAGTTTTTCTCACCGGGTCTTGTCCGTCAATATATCTTTGAACTCTTCTTTCAATTCAAGCAGAAGACATGGTCTTATTAGCAAAACTTGTGTTTCATGAAAAGTAGTCCTAATTGAAAAATAGGGATCTATACTGATTTATGCAGATAAAAAAAAATAAGTTAGATTTTTGATGATTTGTACAAGATCCACTCGAAAATTTGTGGTCGTTTTCATTGTCAACAAGTTTGTCCTAAACAATTACTTTTCTCTTTTTTTGTTATTGGAGGGATCTCAATTATCACTTATCTTTGCTCTTGCACACCTACTTTTCATGTGATATGTCTTTTGTTTACCTGCCTCCAACTGCATCTCACATGTGATTTCTCCTAGTGATGTTCATATAGTTTCAGCCCCACATATTACCTGTCTAAAAGATGCATACTTGTCGATAAATCTTCTGAGGAACTAACATGCGCAAAACATCACATCAATTACCAAAACTAAGCAACTTCCCAGCAGTTTATTATAGTATCATTATTGAGCATTGCCAACTAAATTGAATAGTTTGTAGCTATCTCCAACTTGGCATGTATATAAAGCATTCAAATCCACAAATTGACAAAAAGAATAAATAATTCTGATAGTTCATCTCCCTTGGGTGTATTTCTGAACACTAATCTACCTAGATTTAACTATTTTTTATTATTTTGCATCAATTGTTTGTGATGCTCATATGGGATTTTATCATTTTATGTTCAGGAAATTGAACTTGGTCAATGGGTATTTAGAAGCAAGAGCAGTCAGGTCAGTTGCAGCCAGGAAGGAGGTTGTAAAGGTTACATGTTTGCTCTCAAGGTAACAGAAGAACTCGACTACTGGCCTGAGCAACAAGTACATGGCAGGAAGTGGGTAAGTGCCTTTTTTCCCCTGTCCAGTAATATAGACTATCAATAACAACAATACAGAAGTATGCCCGTTCTAAAACCACTGGTCTTTGAACAGGTAACTGTGGCCGATGCATACAAACTTTGTCGATACGATTGGATGCGTGAAGCCCTCAACTTGTTCAGGCAGCTCCTCTATAGCAACCCAGTATTGTCGGTTTGCGGGTTATATGAGCCAGCAAAATTCTGCTTTGTGAAGCCTACTGCGGGTGAGCAAGCCATTGCCTTGTGCTGATGGTTGCTTTCCACCCTCGATCTGACTCTGAAATTTCTTCGGCATGCAATCTCTGAACTCCGAGTGGTGATTAAGTTGAGAATGATTCTTATTGCAGCATTCTGACGTGCTCAAGTGCCTGATCGACTGTTGATAATGCTAACAAGCAGTAGGATTACTGGTAAATATGGCTGTGACTTCATGGACTCGGTAACTATGTTTTGTTTCAGTTTACATCGATCCTGTAGATTTGTCATGGCACAAATTGAATCAAAGGAATGGCTATATTGTACTATTAGTACCACTTTGTTTATGGCTTTCGTTTGACTTGTTCTGGAGATCAAAGGGGATACAAAATTTAATAATTGGACGTCGACTTTGAACTCAATGGGTTTGTGAACGAGAATGAGCTGGCAAACAAGGGCCAACTAGTCTTTTGAAAATAATTATTGCTTTAGAGCTCAACCTAATATAAAATCCATGTTTTCTTATATCATCACTTCATCGAAGCTACTATGACAGAGAAATAGGACTTTAGATTTAGGGTACTTATTGTACCTTCAAATGGTATTTAAGAAAACAGAGCATCCATTTGCAAAACCTGACTTCCGTTTTATAGTTGTACTATACTAGCAAGTTACTTTCCGTCTTTTGCTACTTCCAAAGTGACATGCCAATTTTGAGGAATTATTCAAATATAATTGGAAAAATACAATCTACGTAATTAACTATCAAATTAGCGATAAAAATTATAATTTCATCACTAATTTAGTCATTATTAATAAAAAAATTATATTTAATCTATTTAAATTAATAATAGAAATAAATTTTGATCGTTAATTTAGCGACGGAATTATAATTTCATCGCTAATTTGATCGTTATTAATAAAAAATCATATTTAATTTATTTTAATTAGCTGTGGAAATAAATTTCCGTCAGTAAATTTGCGACGAAATTAAATTTTTGTCGCTAATTTAGGATTTTCCTACCCGATTTTTTTCCCTATCTCACTAATCTATCTCTTCTCTCTCCGATCGACGACGTCGTCCTCTCCGACACACGATCTCCTATCCGACACACATGTAACCCTCTTTCCTCTTTCCTCTTCCCTTCCCGTCGATCATGAGGCCGAGCACGACCTCGACCAGGGAGACCATGAGCAAGATTGAGGCATCAACCCTGGCCACAAGCTTGGCCGGTCACGGTCAAGCTTGCGACCTTAGCCTAGCTGGCTCGCGACTTTAGCCCTGTTGGCCCGGAGCTTGGCCGGCCTCAACTTGGCTGCGAGCTTGGCTGGTTGGGAGCTTGGCCGACCTTAGCTTGGTCAGTCGTGGCCAAGCTCACGACCTCGGTCGGTCACGACCAAGCTCACAACCTCGGCCCTGCTGGCTGGGAGCTTGGTCGGTCGCGAGCTTGGCTAGTCGCAACCTCAGCTAGCCTTGGTCGTGAACTTGGCTGGTCAAGAGCTTGGTATTTGTCAGGCGAGCGTGAAACTCTAGACATGATTGTTGTTTGTGCACACTTCTTTTTGATTGTTGATTTCATAATGTTATTTGAATAGACTTCTCTATTTAGAGTTATTTGTGTAGACTTTGGCGTTTTCTTTGGAGATAATCTAGCTCCTCTGTGCACTAGTTTTAGATATATAATGAATAATTATTTATTGATGGTTAGCTAATAATTTACTTAAAATGATGAACCAGGTAATATCGAACCTAGGGCGACCGGTCTGACTCGGCTCCACGAAAATTTCCCATAGGTCGCCAAAGTAAATCGAGAAGCGCTCGCGGTGGGCAGCCAAAAGCCCAGCATCTCATGGTTGCGTGCTCTATTTGGAGAAAAAATCTCTACAAATGCGCCGTAGCTGAGGATTGAATCGCAGGTGTTTGGGTGACAACTTGACGCCCTTTCGCTGCACCATAGTTACTTAAGGTTAAGTTTAAACTATATGCATGCTTAGTTTTGCATGTTTAATAATGTTGCCAACTTATTTCTCATTAGGTTATAATGTATATGAATAAAGCTTGGATATACAATATGTTAGAAAATGAATTTATTACTGAAGAATATTTTGATGGAGTTGAAGAGTTTGTGAACTTCACTAAGCGTCATTTGGTATATAAATGTAGAAATGTAGAAATATAATTTTCTGCGATGAGGATATCGTGAAAGTACATATAGGTAGAAATGATTTGTTCCAAATTACTACACTGGTACTGTCATGGAGAGCCTTATTTGTTTGAGTCAATTGAACCTTCTATTGCTTTGTCATCCGACCCTATTGCTTGAGAGAAATCATCATCTAATGATAATGTAATACAATCAATGGTTTATGACACAATGAATATAGTTGATCATTTGAATATAGATGAAATACCAATACCTAAAATTTAGAAACTATATGAATACATGTTAAAGGCTAGTGAAAGAAAAGTGTGAGAAGATATTTCTTCTAGTCATTCTCAACTATCAGCTACTGTAAGACTATTGAATATTAAGATAGAACATCATTTCTCAGAATTATGTTACGATGACATTTGTCAATTAATGTCAGTGTTGGCTGATAACACAATGATTTCTTTTATAATACCAAGAAATTAGTTAGGGGTTTAGGTTTGTCCGTGGAAAAAATTGACTATTGTATAAATAACTGCATGATCTTTTGGAATAAAGACAGTGAACTGATAATTGAATGCAGAATGTGTAATCATTCTCGTTATAAGCAACGTAGTCGCATATCAGGGAAGAAGAAGAAAAATTTGCCATGGAAAATTATGTATTACTTTCCATTAACTGTAATACTACAACATTTATATACATCTGCTGCAACAACAAGCCACATGAGGTGGCATCGTGAGCATGTACACGAAAGAGATATAATGTGTCATCTTTCTGACTCCCCTGCATGGAAATATCTTGCTATAATATTTTCCTTCTTTGCAAGGGAATCACGTAATGTAAAACTGAGACTTTCAGCAGATAAATTTCAGCCATTTGGTCAATCTGGACAACAATATTCATCTTGGTTAGTCATATTAATATCATATAACTTATCGCCATGGATGTGCATGAAAGACGAATGCATGTTCCTTATCGTGCTTATTCTAGGTCTAAAGAATATGAAAGATAAGATAGATATTTTTTACAACCTCTAATTATCGAGCTAAATGAATTATGGAATTTAGGGTCGAAGACATATAATATTGCAAGTAAAACTAATTTTACATTGCATGTTGTTTTATTATGGATGATTAGTGATTTTTCAACATACTCAATGTTGTTAGGATGGAGCACGGTTGATAAATTAGCATGTCTACATTAAATGACAGAGTTTGATGCATTTTTATTACCTTACAGTAGGAAGATATATTGGTCTGATAATCATCATAAATTTTTACTAAAAGAACACCCTTTCAAATGAAATAAGAAAGAGTTCATAAAGAATGAAGTGGTCAAAAACTTCACCTGTAAAGTCGGGAGAGGATATACTTGAGGAAATAGATAACTATGGATTTGTACCAGTAACTCAGACGAGTTCTAATGATTTAAATAAATAT
>JBBUKS010023628.1:0-11498 GCA_038050645.1 Hedychium gardnerianum
GGATTGGAAATTGAAATGTAGGTTTGTGAGATTTGTTAATGGGATTAGGGTAACGAATCTCTAAACCTAAATTATATCAATTCGACCCATTAATTAGGTATTTAATCCGTATAGTGTTGCTAGTAAGTTTATTACTAGTATGGATTTAACATTTAAATAGTTTTCGTATATTTGCTTATAGGATCCGGATTCGAGACGAAGCATCGGATCTGAGGGTATTCGACATGACATATTTGGAGGCGGGTACTTCTAACCTGGTCTCTTTTAGTATCTTGATCTTAATGCATGAGATATAGTCCTAATAGGTAGTTGAATTACCTTGACTCCATTCACGTTACTTCTTGATGATTGATGCTTAGATGCTTGCTCTTTATGATAGTCTATTTATTATCCATGCAGTCTCATACTTTTGATTATCCATATTGGTAATGGTATACACGTGTATGATGTGTATCGCAATTTGGTGCATGCGTGTATGGTATGCATCGTAAGTCGTTACACACTTGTATGGTGTGTTTCATAGGTATTTACTTCATGTGATGCTTATGTTATTTTATTATTGGATATATTATTGTTTGGTGCATATGGTGTGCATCGTAGGTCGTTACACACGTGTACGATGTGTTTTATAGGTGATCACCCTATGTGAGTTTATTATATTGGATTATGGTATTTACCTATATGTAATGTTTCCATATGTGTGTGATGCTCATTTCATTATACACTACATATCATTACATGCTGACGACCATTGTCTCCCTTGTGGTTAAGAGAGTCGTCAATCATATTCCTGCCAACTCGGCCACTTAGGTAATGGTATCTGGAGTGGAGCAGTTTGTCTTGTTGTGCCGCTCAGCCACTTAGGTAGTGGTAACTGGAGCATCGTGCAGACAGAGACCTCTTTTTGTAGCTAGATAGCTACCCTGCATCCTGACCACTCGGCCACTCAGAGTAGTGGTAGCTAGAGTGTGATCAGTTATCACCGTCCTGCCCCCCTCGGTCACACAGATGTCGTGGTAGCTAGAGGGGTACGTCGAAGTGACCATGCTTTGCATATGCATTTGATGTGTGTTGCATATGCATTTGACTTTTGTTGCACTTGCATGTGATGATTGTGCACTCAATGGACGTATGTATATATATATATATATGACTCACCTATGTCTGTGATAGCACCCATATGTTGGAGTTAGGTTTTATACCAAATACTGGACTATGATAGATTGGTTAATAGTATCATTATGTTATTTGGAGATTTAGGATTTTACTATGACAGAGTTGATTATATGTACTATACTTGGTCATATACATGGCAGAGTTCTTCCTATGAGAATATATGTACCTTGATCTCCTACTATTATAGTTATCATCCACTATCTTTCTTATACCCGCGAAGTCATTTGGACTCACTACACTCCTGTTTGTGTTTACTTTCCTCAAGTATCAGATAGATGATCTTTTTTGTCGTCGGGAGATCCAGTCCACCTATCGTACGCCACATGGAGGGTTTTTCGCACTTTCGGTTCATTGCATTTTATTTAACTTTTAATTTCTGCACTTATGTTTGTAGTAAGTGAACTCTGTGTGGATTTGGATTTCCTTGGGTACTTGCTTCGGACATTTTATTGTGATGTTAAGCCGTGCTGGCATGCACCTTATTCTATTTGCATTTGATTTTGTTTAGTTATATTTTTACTTGGTTATTTGGATATTGTTATTTGTGTGTGTTTTGGCTTGTGTAAGTCGTGTGGACTTATACCAAGTTGTATCGATCATATTGTCACTAGGGGTACCTTTTTTTCGTCAAACAAGTATACCTCCAGGGCGTGACAAAGAGAGAGAGTGAGAGAAAGGTTGAGAGGTCCAAGATAAGAGAGGTTGGTTGTTGAGAGAGAAGTTGATTTGGGAAGGCGATCCTAGGACTTAAGTTTCATTATGATGCTAGTTGATGATTTTATGAATTGTTCATCTCCCTACCTCCATGATTACATCCTTGTAGGGATTCTAACAAAATTACCAATATGAACTTATGAAATTCACACTGGAGTGTTTACACCATTGCCTTCCAATACTATTAAGTATAAGAGGTAACATAGAAAGTCCAATTAAAGGATTACCCCCTGTCACTAAGGGCTCCCTGAGTATATAATTTAGATTACACAAGTCACTTCATAACATTAGAATAGTGAAAACCCATTAAACTCTAATTAGCTAATCCTTTATGGAGAATTGACCTCATTTCAAGACGATGACTCTAGAAAGTCTGATTAAAGGATTACCCTTTATCACTAAGGGCTCCCCGAATATATAATCCAAAACATCTCCCCTATATGGTGATAATCCTTCACATCCACATGCATACATTTCACACGCACATTCAATCAAGCATAACCAAAGTATAACACACATGGAACAGATCATAAACACTTCATAGAATAAGGAAATTGTCAAATCCATAGTGTTTACAACAACATCACATCACAATTACTCCCTAAATCCTAGAATCTAGGAAATCTACTCCATAAGTAGGGAATTACAAGCAAGAGACAAGAAATGAAGAATTCTTACAATCAATACAAAGAGTAAAGAAGAACATATGCTTATCGATGTTTTTCCAATCTTCTTAGATGAAATCCTAGCTTCGGAGGTGGACGGATTATGGAAATCGGCTAGGAAATGGACCTTGTAGGTTCCCACGAAGGGGAAATCTTTCCTGTTCTTGACCCTTGACCCCTTTATATAGGTCCACGCTCGTGCTTCTTCGCCACATGGTCATGCTTGTGAGGCATGACCATGCCATTGGGAGTTCTAGGAAAATGGCGCGGTCATGCCCAAAGGGCATGGCCTAGCCGTGGGTACAAGTTTGAAGAAGACACGACTGTGTCTTTTGGCACGACCTGGATGTGGGAGCTTCTAGAAATCTACTGTTGAAGACCCCTAAGGAGGCACAACCTGATCATGGAAGGTTCTGGAGATGCTGGTGGTGGCACGGCTGGTAGAAGGCATGACCGTGCCTTTAGCACGGCCTGACCATGGAAGATTCTGGAGTTCAGCTGGATGGAGCTGCTAAGGAGGCACAGTCATGCCTGTGAGGCACGACCATGCTTGGATTGGAATGGCATGACCATGCCTTAAAGAGGCACGACCATGATTGCTGGTTTTGCACCCCAAGCTTGCTCCAATATCCATTTTGCTTTATTTTCGTTTCAAATGACGTCTTGTAAATGAAAATACAAAGAGAACAGATCTCCGAACTAAAGGAGTAAAAACATGATAATATAATGAGATAGGATGCGATAATGTAGATCATAATCAATGAAATATAAGTAGATGTGCAACAAACAATGTCTAAAAGAATATATAATATACGCACATCAGGAAATATAACATTTAACCCAAGATTTTGATGTATCACTAAGGTTAAAGTTAGGTTTGGTGAAATCTAACGAATTGTTGTCAAGTGTGCAAGTGCAAATAACCTAACTAGTGAAAAAAGTCCAAGTGAGTGAAGCCAGGAAGCTAAAAGTCTTGGTGGGGAACCAAGCAAGGATATTTCTAGCTAGGAGCTAGGTAAATGAAATGTAAGATATGGCAAATTAAAAATTTAGGGCTTTAGAAAAATAGGAAATAACCTAATGGAATTTTTAGAAATTTTTAGAAATTTTTCGGGGACAAAACCGAATTTATACGAATTAACTAAGGTTATTTCTAATTAAACTAGGAGTTGATAAAGTTAATTAAACCCAATGTATTAATTAGAAACTCTAAGTTAATTAATTAAAACATAAGTTGAGCTTTATAAATACCTTAGTTACTATTTCCATTTCACTAGACACTCAGCCTGAACCATCGTCGATTCCCTTTTTCTTCTTCCCTAATCGCGCTCACCCGATCACCAACCGTCGGCTAGGAGCTCGAGGTCGCTGGCCACCGGGAACAGCAGAGGCTAGACTCTGATTCCCTATTCCCGCCACACCTTCACTTCGGCTATCATCGCGATCAGGAGTCGTTGCCGGTCAACTACGACCCCAGTCGAGGCCACACTGCCAGGCTAGGTTAGAACCTTGTGTTCCCTTTCATTTCTCCAATTTGGTTGTTGATACTCCAAATCCGACGAACTCTGTTTTCCTTTGCTCCAACCGGATCTAGGTTGGATTTGATTGCTGACCTTATTTTTATCACTTTATAATCAACTCTAGCTAGCTACTGTTGCCTAGGTTAGAATCTGACCTTGACGCCGACAAATCCATACTGCTGGTACTTTTGGTTTGCTGCTTCAGCCAACCTCCACCTTTGGCCACCTAGATCTCACGTTCGGCCAACCCTAACAACTCAAATTGAGGTAAAATGGTGGATAATTGATGGATTGAATTTGTTTTGGTTGATGCTTAAGAATGGGTTCCGATTTGTGTCAGTGGGGTGAATTACTATTCTAGCCAAGGGGTGCTATTCAAGTTCCGGCCAACTCTGAGGGGGTTTGGAGGACTAGAATTTCTGTTCAGGCTACTTGTTCTCCGACAACTTCATCCCAATAGGTAAGGAGAGAATTGAGTGATATTTGGTTTGGGTAATTATATTTTATGGATGGTTAGTTGTTTTTAAGATTATGCCTTTGGAATATGCTTTTGTTAGGGTTTAGGGTTTAGATCGTGATGGCTGGAGTGTGTGTAGTATCTCGGGTCGGGCTAACTCAACCACTCATGGGTAGTGATCGTATGGAGTGTATGCCGACAAGGATCTCATAGGATGTAGTTAGATAGCTACTTTTTCATCCTGTCCACTCATTCCACTTAAGAGTAGTGGTTGTATGGAGTGTGTACAGTTGTCACGGTCCTACTCATTCGATCACATTGATGTAGTGATGGCTAGAGTGGTGAGTAGGAGTGACATTGTATTGCATATGTATTTGTACTTACATGTGCATTATTATTGTGCATTTGTGCACACTTGGACGTATGTTGACCTTATATGGTGACTTGCTACATTTGATTGTATTTGGCTTGCCGGTAGAGATTTTATGTTATTTTATAATGCTATTGAGTATTGAGTAGTACTATTTCAGATTCTGTATTGATTTCTAATCACTACTTCACATCTAGTGGATCAGACTTGTTTTAAGTAATTTTCGTTATGACTATACCTTTGATCAGGTTGGTACTCTCTTATTCGAGACTGTATTTCTTTGTTCCTTATCTATATTAGTCATGCACTATACTCCTTTACTCGGTGAGTTATTTTGAATTCACCACCTGTACATGTATTTTCTTCAGGGAGTAGTTAGACACTACATGAGTCGATGGAGATCTCGTCCGCCTATCTCACAACACCTTGAGGGTGTTATTGTCTTCCGCTTCGTATTTCTCTTTATCTCTTTTATTTGGATTTATTAGTTGAGTTTTCATCCATGCATTGTAATAAAATTTGTTTCTGAACGTTGGATATCATATTTGGGTTTGGATTTGTCACTTTGGATATTTTTTTGTTTTGTGTGTATAAGTCGGGTAGACTTACACTATTGTGGATGGTTTTAATCCGTGTTGGCTTGTTTCGTATATCACTTCTCTTTTTGAGTAGTTTTGTTGCTTTATAGGTTAGTTGTGGATATTACTGCGTGGTGTGTGATTATTGTTATTTGTTGTTGTTTATGTAGCCAGAATATGTGATGGTTACAGGGAAGGTGCTGTCTATTTTTCAATGGATAAAAATACTCTCGGGGCGTGACAGCAACGACTTCTTCGGTCGGGGCGCCTCCATTGTTCCGGGGCACCTCCATTGATGTTGCGGGTAAGGCACCTCCGAGCATTGGGGGCGCCTCCATTCAGTTGGCGGTCGAGGCGCCTCCATAGGCCGGCGCTCGGGGTGCCATCATCTCAACCGAGGCACCTCAAGCGCCTCTTCTTCCAAGGCGTCTCAAGCACCTCTTCTTCCGAGGCGCCTCCAAGACATAGAGGCACCTCGGGTCTTCTCTGGTCAACTTCCGAGTTGACCAGGCTCCGCTCGCCTTGGGTGATTGTCCAACCGTCCAGAGTTGAGCTCACCTGAACCCAACTCAGGCCTTCTCCTAGATCAAGCTTCCTCCCCGGCTTCTCATCCTTCGGACCACGTCCTTCTCGCCTCGTGTCCCTCGAACCTCGTCCTTCTCGTTCCACCGGTGTACTCTTCGGCAACTTCTCATCCCTCAGATGCACCGAGCCCGTCGACTCGTTTCCCATGTCATCCTTCTATTTCGCTACATCTTCCGCTCGACTTCTCGTGTTCCTAAGTTCCTGCACACTTAGACAAAAGGATCAAACCACACATGACGTAACTTAACTCGGTTGATCATATCAAAACTACCTCGGGGTACTTACAATCTCTCCCTTTTTGATGTGCATCAACCCGAGTTCAAGTTAGGGTAAACACAACATAAAGTTATAACATTTTAAAATAAAAATTTTGTAATTTATTTTGCAATCAAGTATAAAAAATTAGTTCTTAATTTTCCTAACATTAAGTCTCCTCCTTTGATCACATCAAAAAAATAGGAGAAAAAAATACTAGATAAAAAACTTGGAAAAAAAATCCATTTTTTGTTAAAAATTCTATCACAAATAATAACTTAGAAAATTTATTTTTCTAGCATGCATATAACAACAATCTAATATACTAGAACAAAATTTGGAACCCAATACAAATTTCTACCTACTATATTTATCAAATATTTTCTGGGAATATCAAGAGTTGAAAACTTTCTAATTTAACCCCTATGATTTCTGATATACCAATTAAGTCCTCCATAATTTTTGAAATTTGAAAAATGAAGTCTATTTTAATTTAAGCATGCATGATTCTTTTTTAATTTCTTCTTTTAATTTTGTATTTTCATTTTGAATTCTATTGAATTCTACTAATAGACATGCATTTGCCAAATTAAATTTTTATTTAACACTATCCTTTTTTAAAGCCACGTATTTGGTCCTTAATTTGCACATGGATCTAGACATTAATTTTATGTCATTATATAACTGGTTAGGAGGTAGAAGACATACCTCACTTATCGTGTCAGATTCGAAGTTAGACGCTCCCCCTTCACTGCTGCCTTCTTATGAAGTAGCTCCCCCTTCATCAATGCTTTCTTCTTGGTAGTTGGCAGTTAGGGCTAGTCCAACATATTCTTTGTTTTCAAACTCTTCTAGGTTGAGTCATCCCACGTAGCTTTGAGGTTCCGATTCTTGGATCTACTTGGTCTTTTCTCCTTTTCTTTCTTCTTCATCTTGGGGCAGTTATTCTTGATGTGTCATTCTTCATCACAATTGTAGGATTTTACTCTTCTTTTTTCCTGTAGAAGCTTCTTGGCCTGTGACTTGTTAAAATTATTAGTTTTAAAGAATTTATTGAACTTATTTACCATATAAGCTTCTTCTTCGTCAGTTGAAGAATCTGAGCTTGGTTCGTCCTTCTTGGCTTTCAAGGCTAAGTTCTGGTTCAAAGTTTCCTTCTCTTTTCGACCTACACATCGAAACTCTTCTAAGTAGAGAATAACTCTTCTAAGGTACATACCTCTAGTTTCTTGGAGATGTAGTAGGAGTCGATGATGGATGCTCAATCTTAAGTTCTCGGGAACCCGTTTAAAGCATACCTTAGTGAATCCCGATTTGATATCGTTTCTCCTAGGTTGGTGAGTTCGGTGATCAGCTCCTTGATCTTTGCATGTACTTAAGCCACTTTTTCTCCCTTTTCCATCCGGAGGTTCGTTAGTTGATTCCGGATCAGGTCTCGTCTTGCTAATTTGGCTTCTGAGATCCCTTCATGAAGCTCCAGAAATTTCTCCCAGAGTTCCTTTACCGATTTGTAAGTGCCAACACGGTTGACTTCTTGAGGTGGAAGTACAC
Source organism: Hedychium gardnerianum (assembly GCA_038050645.1). Classification (NCBI taxonomy): domain Eukaryota; kingdom Viridiplantae; phylum Streptophyta; class Magnoliopsida; order Zingiberales; family Zingiberaceae; genus Hedychium; species Hedychium gardnerianum. Next base: position 7,872 of record JBBUKS010023628.1, read on the forward strand.
TTAGCAGATGAAGCTCTGCTTTTCCGTTGGCCACAAAATCGGTTTGTTGTTTCTTGCTCTAAAGATACTCTTCCTTTTCTTCTCCGGTCTTATCTTTAAGAGCTTAAAAACCATATTTAATTGTTAGCAAAATGTCAAAGTCTGTTTTAAAGAATACCTCCATTTTGCGCTTCCATATCGAGAACTCTCCCTCAAACTTTGACAGGTAGATGCTTGATCCGGCCATTTCTCTAAATTTTGTTGCTTGGTCGATGGTTAGTCCTTCCGAGCTAACCTTGCTCTGATACCACTTATAGGATCGTGTTGATCGGTTAGAGGGTGTGAATAGTCCTGTAAATAAAATTAAACTATCTCTTGCTTCTTACTTAAGCAAGGATACACACTTTAGTTGAATAAAATAAATAAAACATATAAAAGAAAGGAAGAGGCTCACAGATTTTTACTTGGTTACAACCGGGGAGGTTGTTAATCCAAGACAAGTGAAAACACTAAAGAACTCCTTCAGGCGGAGTAGCCTCTTACAGACGTGGAAAGCTCAGACAATTAAGAAACAGAAGTTTGGAATTGAAAATATAGATGTGATACTATAAACGAGATGACACAACTTCTATTTATAGCAAAACGATCGAGGTGATTATTTTGCGGATGTGGCAATCACGGGGGCGTCTCCAATAGATTGAAATTGATCCATTAGTGATCTGGCAGCGCTGGGGGCGCCTCCAAGAGTTGGGGGCGCCTCGGTTGAGTTGACTCAGCTTCCAGATCTAATCCGCTGCGGCGGGTCTTCTGCGATGATCTCGATGAACGGGGGTGCATCCATTAGTCTGAGGCGCCTTCTTCTAAACAATGGGTGGGGCGCCTCCAAGGATTGGAGGCGCCTCCATCAGTCGGCGCTTGAGGCGCCTCACGCGTCCTTTCTTCAGAGGCGCCTTCAAGACACAGAGGCGCCTCGGGTCTTCTCTGGTCACCTTGGGTGATTGTCCAGCCGTCCAGAATTGAGCTCACCCGAACCCAACTCAGGCCTTCTCCTCGAGCAGGCTTCCTCCCCATCTTCTCGTCCCTCGGACCGCGTCCTTCTCTCTCCACCGGTGTACTCTTCCATAGCTTCTCGTCCCTCTGATGCACAGAGTCCGTCGACTCGCTTCCCGTGTCATCCTTCTCGTCCGTTGCGTCTTCCGCTCGACTTCTTGTGTTCCTAAGTTCCTGCACACTTAGACACAAGGATCAAAATACCACAGAACCTAACCTAACTCGGTTAATCACATCAAAACTATCCCGGAGTACTTACATAAACAACAACATAACCCTCCACTAAGCTGCTCAACCAGGTATATCTAATAAATCGGGAGTACATCCAAAAATCACCTGCATAAAACAAGCACATAATAAGCGTATAACAATTCTTGATTGCGCGCAAACTCATGCTACCACTCTAGTGAGCAGTTAGGGTCACTGTCTGCGGTAGAACTCATGCTACCACTATGTGGTTTATGTTATATTTGAGAAGTATCCTAAGGCAATCGTCATATGATTTGTACTTATTTATTAAATAAATAAAATTTCACTAATTAAGTACACATTCTTTATGTGTATGATTGAATCTTAAACTCATTTACTAAAAGTCCATAATTCAAATCATAGCATAAGAGAACTTATGATTGGATCACAACTAGTGAGTATCTCTTTATATGTAATTATAAATTATTGAAATATTCCATAGTCGATGAATTAATGAGTTTAGACATCATTGACTCTGTGAGACAAGCACGAGATATACTTCTTGGCTTGTTCAAGTAGTCAGTCCTCACTAGCTGGAGACATTGGGATGTTGAGAGTTAAACGTGGATGTTAGTTACAGGTAACTAGTTCATTAGAGTGACCTTCTATGAGACTTCATATGGTTCTCTACATATATAGATATGTCAATGAAGATCTCATTGCAGCTTAAGTGTGAATTTCCTTTGACTTTAGGTATTCAAGTCATCTTGATCATGGAGACTTATAATTTGACATCTTACGCAAGCATCTCCGAGGAGGTGTGGACCCGGGATGATTGAATATAAGTCGAAGTGCTCGAAGGTGATTGGATAGCTAACAAAGGATTCACCAATTCTTACAATGAGGCATTACCCTACGACCGCTTGTCAGGATTATTACTCGAAGTTTTTTGCCAAAACATCACATGTCAAGAGTATGAGACTCTTGGACCCATGTCTGAGTAATTTGAATCCATAGGACAAGAAAGTATAGCTTGGGTTAGGTGTGATGTAGTCAGCCTAGTGGGGACTAACACATAGACTATGTCCTGAACCAAGTAGGTATAAGACGAGTGAAAGGAATGAGGCACAACTCATTGTAGTTGTTAAAAGGTTTAGAAGTGGTTCTGGAATCAACCTGTGATTTTTCGATCAATTGGGGATCATGATGTACTACTAAATGTCACTCATGATCGTTCCATAATTAATGGTTAATTATGGACAGCCAACATAACTGAGAACCTATAAGGTCACACGCACTATAAGTTTATCCAAAAGATTTAAAACGAGTTTGAGAATTTAATTCTTAGATCGAGAGAGACAAAGTTTGGTTAGACCAAACAAATAACAAATATTGAAAGTTATTTGTCAGAATGAAAGCGCAGATGTATCACGTCTTTTGAAAATGTGAAGGACCTTATTTGGTTTATAAACCAAATTATTTTGGTTTAGTTATTGTGTAAAATACGAGAAAAATTAAAATAAATAATAATTAAAAATCATGCGTGCGGGACATGAAATAAGATTAAAGGAATTTTTGGAAAAATTTAGAAATTTTCTGGGATTTAATTGGAGTTATTTGGAGGAATTTACGGGGATATAAAATATAGGCTTTAAAGGGCCTGTTTAGAATATCATGTAAATGAGGAGTTAATAAGTTAAATTTGCCTAGGTTTAAATTAAAAACCTAAGTTTTAAATCCTCGATGAACTCCTCTACTTCTCACGAATTCCTCTCCCCAAACCTCAGCCGCCTCTCTCTCTCGCGATCCCTTCCCGAACCCGAGCCCGCCTACCTCGATCGAGCGCCGCCGCCGTTCATCCCCCTTCCCATCCGATTTCCACCGAGCGGGCACGAGCTTCTCCTCGACGCCGCCATCCTCTCGGTCTTCTTCCTCCCCGAGACAACTAGCCGCCGACTCCCTCTTCCCCAACTCGCCAAATCACCGCACCGCCTTCCCCTTCATCGCCATTTCTAATCGGAGCTCTCGGTTCACGTCTCTCCGTCATTGTTGATTGGTCTCAGCAACTCGCCAAACCCTCAACGCCAAAAAGCTCCAGGCATTTTGCTTTTCTCAATACTTTCCGTTGAGTTTATTTTACTTTTTCCCATTTCATTTTCAAATCTGAAGTGGGATATTAGGGCATCTGATATGAGTTGTCCATTCTTGAATTTATGCTGGACTTGAGCACGGTAAACACCATCACAACTGATATTAATTTGCTCAAAAAGAAAATTCTGTAAACTATTTACTGGACGTCTATGATGAAGTAATATGTACAAAGATGTATTATGTTTGATTGTTCTTCTTTTGGGAACCTACAGTAGCTTGTTTAGTCTTTATTTAAATCAATATTTAGCTAGAAAATTA
>JBBUKS010023677.1:0-11494 GCA_038050645.1 Hedychium gardnerianum
CGTTGGTGCTGATTTAGAAAGACCAACACCAACGGGGTGTTGGTGTGGAAAAAACAGCACCACCTTAGTGCTGGTCTTGCAAGACCAGTACCATCAACCGTGTCACTTGACACGCGGTCATAACTTCTTGTGGGAGGCTCAGAACTATGGTTGAAGTCCATATATACATCCCAAACACTCACCTCTTTCATCTTATTGAAAAATTTCAGAATTCCAAGCTTCCTAGGTCCATCAATGGATTTCGGTCAAAACTCATTGATTGACCTATAGAGCTCAAATCGGACCCAATCCAACTCCTATGGCTTCACATGGGTTTAGGGAGTTCAAATATGTCCTCATTATTATTTGTAAACCTTCTCAACATTGATCCAAACGATTTTTTTTATACTGCGATGTTGGTCTTGCAAAACCAGCACCACGTTGGTGATGATCTTTGAAAACCAGCACCAGCCATTCTGATGAGAACCCACAGCCACATTGGTGCTGGATTAGGAAGACCAACACCAACGTGGTGCTGGTCTTGCAAAAATAACACCATGTTGATGCTGGTCTTGGAAGACAAGTACCATCAACCGTGTCATTTGGTACGCGGTCATAATTTTCTGTGAAAGACTCATAACCACGGTTGAAGGTCATATGTACATTCTAGATACTCAAATCTTTCATTTGTGGATGATTATAAATTTCAGTGAAGTCAGATAAGCTAAACCTTCCCGCGTCATAGAGCGCCCGGTGCATCATCAGACCGCAGTTGATGGCTACGCTCTCCTGCTTCTTGAGATGAAGTAGAAAAGAAAAAAAGTGCTCACCCCCAGCATCTCCATCAGTTCATTTCAAGATGAGAAAATAAATTACAATAATTAAAGATAACTAAGGAGACAAGTGACTGTAAGGGTGAATTACATGGGATATAAGGATTTACCCTGCTTCTTGAGATGAAACATCCACGACCGGACGTCCTCCTCTCTGTCCACCACGGCATGGAACTCGAAAGGGAGGCTCAACGACTCCGCGAGACGCGAGAGCCTGATGAACAAATTAGAACTGTGTGATAGAATCAAAGAATACGGAATGTGTGCTTTTAGCTTAGAAAGAGCAGAACATTTTCAGCGTAAATTAGTGCTTCTATGTTCTTAAGAAAAAGAATTAACCTGAGTGAAAGAATCAAAGAATAGTTAGAATAAGAGAAAACAAAAGCCATCCCAATTCGAAAACATTACCGAGATGAACTACGTCAACACTCCACATCGAAGCACGTCCTTAGATCATCGCAAAAGTATCCTTCAGGGCTCTAGCTGGATTTTCCTCTAAACTTTAGACAATTAAGTTGAAAAAAAGTAAAAAAAAGATTCGCAATTTTCTGAATTTGAAATGTGACTTTTATGGTGAGCATATTTTATTGCGATTCCCCCCCTGAACTTTAGACTTAACTAGAAAAAAAAAAGTAAAAAAAAAAATCAAAATTTCCGATTAGGTTAGAATCCAAATTGATACTCAGGGCTCTTTCGAATATTAAATAAATATGAAAAAATATTTTGTAAAAATAGAATAGTTAAAAATATATATATGCTTTTATTTTATTCATATAAATGAAAATGACAAAAATATATGAAGCGGCTAAATTGGCTTTGACCCTTTTTCAACTTCGTTTTTTTTTTTCCAAAAGGGAGCATTATTACCTCCACGCTCGTAATGCGCTCAATAACATAATACAGATGGCAACCACTCGATTAACATTTTCTATGAAAAGAATCCAAAATTTAATATTGGATTTTTTATAATATATATATATATATATAATTTTAATATCTTACTCACTCTCATATGAACGACAATTTATAAGAGTATCTCACATGACCAAAACCAGAATTTTTCTTTTCCTTCTCTCTTCTTCGTGCTCTCTTTCTGCACACAGGTTGATATTTTTCTCCCAAAAATTTTAAAGCTGGCCGTCTCTCTTCCTCTTCTCTCTTCTCCTGGGTCTCAAACCCTAATTCCATCGGCATCCATCATCGCCTCTCCCTGAGTCCTTAGTTGCCGCCAATCATTTACACGCCATCGTGTTGGTATTCTCTTGCTGTCGACGCTTGTTGCCTTACTCGTTGCTGTTGCTCCCTTACCCATATGTAGTTGTAAAATTTTGTAATCTTTCTATTTCTGCTATAAATTTTACTTCTCTGTAATATAGTTTTGAGTTGAACTTCAATCTTTCTATTTTTACTATATGATTTATTCCTACGTACACTATTTTAAAATTGAACTTCAATCTTTCTGTTAAATTTTGATCATGTAGATGAAAATTGTATAGTTGGATTTTTATTAATTTTTTTATTGATTGTATTGTATCACATAAGATGTATCTCGTAGTGGGAAAGCTCAAGTGCTGACTAATTCACATGATTATGAGATTAATGAAACGTTGGTGCTGGTTTAAACAAATTAGCACCAACGTGGTGCTGATTTGTTTAAATCAGCATCACGTTGTAATTGATTTTTCATCATGTATCATAATTTATTTTGTAGTGTATCAATTTTGCAGTTCATTGATAGAAAGACATAGAAAATATAAATATAAATTATATGTGTATGCTAGTTATTCAATAATTTAAAATTATTTTTCCTTTGGACGCAATCATTACTATGCCGCCATCTTCGATGCCTTGGACCACGCTATATATGCCTAAGGATAGCCTTGATAGGATCAAGGTTGAAGAGATGTTTGCCAAAGAGATCAGGAACATAATTGCATGTGAAGGCACGAGAATTTCGAGGGTTGGAGGAAGATGATGGAGGATGGTGGCTTCAGAAACCTGGGATTTAGACAAAGCGAGATTCTTCAAATTTGCATGATACCGAAGATGTACAGCTCCAGCGAGAAGTACAGTTTGGAGAAGCATGGGAAGGTTGACGCACTCACTCTCAAGTGGTTGGATCAGCCTCTGCCCACCGTCTCTGCTTGGATTCTGATACGGGTGGAAAGTGAAGTCTTGAAAGGTTTACACGGGGATAGAGGAAGTTTACGGTCATCTTGCCACGTGTCATAGGTTAAAGGAAAGTCTTAAATCCCGCCAACCTAGAATCCCGCCAGTCGAGAGTCCATTGCTCCGATCAGGAGATCCCACCAATCCGGGATCCTGTCAGCCGGGAGTCTCTCGCTTCGACAGGGAGATCCCACTAATCGGGGATTCCGCCGGTCGGGAACCCATCGCTCCGACCGGGAGATCCTGCTAGCCAACAATCTCTCGCTCCAACCGAGAGATCCCACCAACCAGGGATCCCGCGCCAGCCGGGAGCCCATCGCTCCGGTCGAAAAGTTTCACCAACTGGAGATCCTGCCAGTCAGGAGTTCCTCGCTCACACCAAGAGATTCCATTAGCCGAGTTCAAAGCTCTTCGTGGGCCAAACTCCCCGGCCTAATAACCTAGTGGCCCATATACACAATAATCTGTTGTGGAAGGACATCGATAGAATGTCATCCTACTGTAATTGTCAGAGTATAGGAAACTGTATGAGGTATATCATACATCAAGATACAATAAGATATGAAAAGACGCTTCCCTTATCGGCATATGATGAACGTCCCATTGGTTATTAATATACTAAGAAGAAAGAGATAATAGGAAGAGTAGTATAAAAATACCACCCCTCTCTACAAAAGAGGTACACAACAAATCAAAAAAGACCTCTTCCATTACTGTTCTCTTTTTGCTCCCCTTGATTAGCAACTAACTTGGGCGTCGGAGGGATTGCGTCGGAACCACCCCCGGTCGTCCTTCTAACCCATAGGTTTCACTCTCCTCCTCTCAAGGATTGACAGACTCCCCTCTCGGTGTTGAAGTTTCTTTTGGAGTAAGCAGGAGACTAGTCAACAGAGACTCCAGCGCACCGGTGACTCATCCATTGCGGTAGTTCTCAGATAGGAACAAATTGACATCATCTGTGAAAAATTTATACTTGAACTGAGACGTCAAGATGGACGACACTGGCAGAACCCCAATAATCACCATGATGCGTGAAGATTTTGACCAGCTCGTGGTAGCAAAGTACATGAAGGGATCCAGAAGCAACTATTGGCGAATCCCTCGCCCCTGAAATTATCGGCAGCCTCAATAGAGATGTCTCCGATTTCCATCCGTATGTCATTGCGGCCTGCGGAACTTTTCCCAACTCCAGCAGTAACCTCGGTGGGGGCGATAGCCCGTCGCAAGCTACCGACAGAGTCCTCCGCAGCAGAAACACCCCCTCGTGATCCCAAGCGGGGGAAGGCGTCGATCACTTAAGCAGCTATTGATGAAGCGACAGATATCCCATCTATCAAATTCACGAAAAAAAACCAGGACGACACGCTACCTCGTAGTTTTCAGCCATTGCAATTGGTCGAATATACAGGAGTTGGAGACCCTGAGGACTACCTTTGTCAATTTGAGAATGCAGTATTGTTGCACCAATACACGAACGACATCAAATGTCGGATGTTCCTGACCACCCTCTCAGGCCCACCCCAGAGGTGGTTTAGCCGACTTCAGTCTTCCTCCATCCGATCCTTCAAAGATTTCAAAATTGTCTTCCTACAACACTTCATCAGCAGTCGCAGGTACCACAAAACCCCACTGAATTTATCATCTTTTCGGCAAAGAGGCATTTGAAAGACTACATCCAGAGGTTCAAACGGGTAGCCCAAGACATCCTTATGGTTTCCTCGGATGTGCTGATAAATGCTTTCTTCGGAGGACTAATGGAAGGAGATTTCTTCAAGTCTCTAATCAAGAAACCCCCGACGGACTTTGACAGTCTATTGGGTTTGGCGGTGAAGTATGTGTAGGATCGAAAAGAGCACTAGGAGGGGTGAATTTGCGTGTCGCTTTTTCATATTTTTCAAAATCTCGAGTGTGCAACAGAAAAAATAGAAACAAACACAAAACACAATGATTTTACTTGGTTCGCAGACTCGTGGCTACTACTCCAAGGCCTGTAGCCAGTTTGACCGTTCTCGATGGGCAATCACTATTAACCTTTTTCTCGAAAGAGAAGAAGGTTCGTTTCTTTACAAAGGTAGGACTCGGTAAAAGTTTACCGACCCTTAGAAAGATAAGTACAAAAGAAATGACAACTGAAATAAACACAACTAACTATGTGTTACCAAGTGCTAGGCTCGTTTGAGCTCGTAGCGGTGTCGCAACGTCATTGCGTCGTTGTAGCTTTAGCGCAGTAGCTTTTTGCAGTCTTGGAAGTGTAGAATTGAGCATGGAAGACTTCGTCAAAAGTTGTTTCAAGCTTCTGATTGAAGACTGTCTATATAAGCCGATCAAGGCGCCTCAATCCCTTTGAGGCATTTGGATTTAGGCTGACGTAGTGACTCCTCGGCGAAGCTCTATCCGGCAACTCTTATCCTATCCAGGTGCCTCAATCCCCATTGAGGTGCCTGGTTGTTGACGTGTTCTGTCCAATCAGAGGTTGCCACCTCATTCTGCTCGCGTTGAGGTCATTGAGGTGTCTCAATCCCTTTGAGGCACCTGGTTCAGTTTGAGGTGCCTGGATCAGTAGTTTCCAGGCTTTAGCTATTGCATCATAGAGTTAGCATATATAAGATACAATATGAATGCAATATGTAAGGATGACAGTCTTGGGACTGTCCGATTCTGACTTTTGACCTCTATACGTCTGATCCTCGACCTGCCTAGACTTCTGCCTGGTGTCCTCGACCCTCATGGATTTTCGCCTAGTATCCTGGACCCCTAGGACTTCTTCCTGGTGTCCTCGATCTGTCAAGACTTCTGCCCAATCCCCCGGACAAGAACTTCATTGCCCAATATCCCTGATCAGGACTTTTTGCCCAATCCCACGGACCAAAACTTCCTTGCCCAATCTCCTTGATCAGGACTTCTTACCCAATCCAACTGACCAGGCCTTTATTGTCTAGCCTCAACTAGGACTTTCACCTTGCCTAAGTTCCCTTAGGACTTTCTATTTGAGCTTCCTACACACTTAGTCAGATTCATTAGATAACAATAAACCTTAACTTTAAACCTTTGTCATCTATCAAAACATAGGTTCGATTAGCTGATGCTTCCAGCACCAACACCATGCCGGCGGGCACGGGCGGTCCGTGACACGCACTAGAGATGCTTCAAAAATCCGGCACGGTCGTGCCAATTGGCATGACTTGCCCGTGGTTAACTCTCGAAGGCTCTGAAACTTCGGCACGACTTCTCCAAATTTGCCACGATCGTGGTAGCTAGAATACTCTTAGGAATTAGTTTTCGAGCTCCGTTTTATCTCCTTTTCGTACCCTATCAAAGAAAATCAACAAGAGCAATTCTCTAAACTAGAAAAGTATTAAAATGAAACACGAATAGATGAAAACATGAGATCTACACACAAGAAATGTGGTACAATGTGTGTAAAACTATGATAAAAATCCTATATGAAATGCACACATCAAAATCCCCCCAAACTAATCCTTTGCTTGTCCTTAAGCAAATATCAATATGAATGATCATCGTTTAAGTTTAATAAGCTCATTTAATCTCATCAAGTAGTACTATCATTAAGAAATTCGATTAGTTTCACCAAGCCTAATCAGAAAGTTTAAGTGCACAGTGCATAGTTTGCTCCAAAAATTTTCATGTTCCGTCCTAAGTTAAGTCGTCATTCCATCATGTTCCTAAGGTTTCTAACGTTAAACACTTACTTGCCATACACGAGGTTCGTTTTCTCTTCCCAACCTAAAGTTTCAAAGGAATATTCGATATCAAGAGAAACACAACGGTTATTTCCCTAGTAACCTAACTCAGTCTCAAAGGGGTAATTTATTAATTTTCACTCCCGACAACTGTTTTTTTTGTGATCTCTTATTCTTGTATTCTTTTTTTTTTGTTTTCGCTAAGTGCTTGCAATGTGCAACACTTAAAAAAGAACCTTTTTTTTTAATTGAGATCAGATTTTTTTAAATGAGTTAGACATGAACCGGGGTTATCTAGTAATTGAAATGTTGGGAGAGGGTCACGTATGGTCACCAAGGTACTAGTCCGACAAGATAAATTATGACTAAGTCATACTAATTCGACTCTTCGAAGTTGAACCATAAGTGAAGTGAAATAGTCAAACTAACAAGTAGGCATTTGGTGAACCATCATCAACTCAACAATGCTTTTATAATCTTACTACAAGATATAGAAAATATGAATTACCAAAAGCAAAGGAATGTATTCACATGGTATCATCAAAATTCTACTTAAAGGACAAAACTATGCATGCATGCGTGCTTCAAGTTGACATAAAAAAGAACAACATGAACAAAACATAACATATGTATGCTAACACAACTATTAAACTAACAAACTATAACTAAGTTATTGAATACTGACCAACATCCCTCAATCTGGATTAGGTGGTTCAAGAAAGTATTGCGCTTCGCCCTCATCAACTTGCATGTCCGAAAAGTATTTCTTCAATCTCTGGCTATTCACTCGATGCTTTGCTCCAAATATCAACAACTCCGTATGGGTACACCTTCTATACTTGGAAAGGCCCCGACCACCTTGATTTCATTTTTTCGGAGAAAAATTTAAGTTTTGAATTGAATAACAACACCGAGTCACCTTCGTTGAATTCTCTCTTCATGATATGCTTATCATATCATATCTTAGTTTTTTCCTTTATGATTTGGCATGCTCATACACGTCTCGCCAGATTTCTTCCAATTCGCTCAGTTGTAGTTTCTTTTTCTCTCCAACCGTCTTTAGATCAAAATTTAGCTACGTAATAGCCCAATAAGCTTTACCAACGCCACCGAGAGGTGACAAGGTTTCCCATAGACTAATCGAAATGACGTCATTCCTATGATAGTTTTATAAGTAGTTCGGTACGTCCACGTAACATCATCTAATTTATGGGACTAATCTTTCCGTGATGTTAACACTGTCTTCTCCAAAATACGCTTGATCTCTCTATTTGATATTTCTACTTGACCACTTGTTTGAGGATGGTATGACATGACTATCTTGTGATTAACTCTATACTTCTAACTGTCTTTCAATAAAGTGAGATCTTCTATCGCTAATCACTCTTCGTGGGTTTCAAATCTAGGGAAAATGACCTTTTTGAACAAGTTAATCACTGTCTTGGCATAATGATGGAGATGCAACGACCTCTATCCATTTGGAAACATAATCAACTACCAAAATAAACTTGTTCACCGATATGGGGAAAGGACCCATAAAATCCACCCCCAAGACATCAAAAAGTTCAACTTCTAGGATGTAATTTAATGACATTTCATATCTTTGGTGATGTTTTCGGTCCTTTGACAGTGATCATATGTCATTATGAAATCCCTAGCGTCCTTGAAGATATGAGGCCAATAGAATCCTGCTTGTAGAACTGTTCTTGCAGTTTTCATTGCCTCAGGATGATCTCCGCAAGCAGAAGAGTGACAGTGGTTAAGGATATCATGAATCTCCTCGTATGGAACACATCTTCTATAGATGTCATCTACACATCTTTTATATAAGAATGGTTTGTCCTAAATAAAATATTTAGCATCCGCGAAGAATTTCCTCCTTTGTTGATAGGTGTGCTCTGGGGTAAGATCCCACATACCAAGAAATTCACTAGGTCTGCGTACCATGGAGCATATGAACTTCTAACTATTAAAAGTTGCTCATCAGGAAAAGAATCATTAATCGGTAAGCCATTATCCTTCTTGTCTTCATGTTTAATCGAGAAAGGTGATCCACTACCGGATTTTCTAAGCCTCTTTTATCCTTGATTCCCCGATCGAACTCTTGAAGCAATAATATCGATCGAATGAGTCGGGGCTTTGCATCTTTCTTGTTCAATAAATACCTGATTGCAGCATGATCTGTGTAAACTATCACTTTTGATCCCACCAAATATGACTTGAATTTGTCTAATGCAAATACCACGGCTAACAATTCTTTCTCCGTAGTGACATGGTTTACTTGAGCATCATCTAGAGTCTTGCTTGTATAATGTATGACATATAGCTTTTTATCTTTCCTCTGCCCCCACACCGCTCCAATCACGAAATCACTAGCATCATACATAATTTCAAAAGAAAGATTCCAATCCGGAGCTTGTATTATTGGGGCTGTCACCAGATCTTTCTTTATCTTGTGAAAAACTTCCAAACATTACAGGTCAAAATTAAAATTATCTTTTAAAAGTAAATTAGTCAAGGTTTGGAGATTTTGAAAATGTCTTTTAAGAATCGTCGGTAAAATCCAGCATGCCCAAGGAAACTCCTTACTCCCTTCACACTCCCTTCACATTTATCGGAGGAGGTAACCTCTCGATAACTTCAATTTTTGCTTTATCAACCTCAATGCCCCGATCAGAAATCATATGTCCCAAAACTATCCCTTGACTATAACATGACACTTCTCACAATTTAAAATCAAGTTAATATCTTCACATCTTTGCAAGACTTTAGAGAGATTTGCCAAGTATGAATCGAAACTGGAACCATATACAGAAAAGTCGTCCATAAAACCTCCATTATATTTTCAATAAAGTCATAGAAGATAGCCATGCATCATTGAAAAGTAGCTGGGGTATTACAAAGGCCAAAGAACATCATTCTTCTATAAGCAAACGTACCATATAGACAAGTGAATGTAGTTTTTTCATGATCACTCGAGTGAATTGAAATTTGGTAAAAACTAGTGTGAGTATTTGGTCAATCGCTCTAACATTTGATCAATAAAATGTAAGATCTGTTCTCGTTTCCTTGTTGAGTTTTCTATAATCAATGCACATTCACCACCCTGTGACTGATCTGGTGGGAATCAACTCATTATTCTCATTCTTTACTAAAGTTATCCCCCTTTTTTTGGGACCACATGAATCAGACTCACCCATTTACTATTTAAAATTGGGTAGATTACTCCTGCATCCAACAATTTCAATACCTCTTTCTGGACTACTTTTTTCATATTCGGGTTTAACCGTCTTTGATGTTCTACTAAAGATTTATAATCATTTTCAAACAAAATTTTATGCATGCACAAAGACGGGTTAATGCCTTTTATATCTTCAATGGTGTATCCCATGACTTTTCTATGCAATCTGAGTTCCCCAAGTAACCTCTGAGTTTCTGATTTATTCAAATCAGAATTCACAATCACAAGGTATGTGGAACTCGATCTGAGAAATTCATACCTAAGGTTCGAAGGGAGTGACTTCAGTTCGACAAGAGGAGCTTTTACCTTCGTTTCTCCATTTTGCCATGGCTCAGAATTTTCATAACTCTCTTCAACCATTATAAGTTTGGATTTTTGTCCGTCCACCGTGAGGAGTCAAAATCTCCCTCATCTTCATATGCCTTATCATTCAAATACCTCTTTTTTTATCTCTTGTATAATTCTATGTAGTTGGCCCTGGGACGGATTGGCGGGGGGCGCTGGGGCGAGCGTTTCGCTTTTTTTTTGCCACCTTGTACAACTCTATGTAACACTTCGACAATGCAGCAAGTATCCGTTTTAGATGGTAATTTGATAGTCTTAGACAAATCAAATTCAACTTTCTCTCCCCCTATCGTCAATGAGAGTTGGTAGTTCTTAACGTCAATTACGGTACCAGTTATAGCTAGAAAAGGTTTTCCTAGTATGAGGGGGATATGTATATCTTCTTCCATATCTAGCACTATAAAATCCGCAGGCATGATGTAATCTCCGATTTTTATTGGCACGTCCTCAATCATTTCCATAGGATACTGGATTGAATGCCACGTTCGTGGGTTTCAATTCAGTAAGTCCAATTTTTCTACATAATGTATGTGGTATAAGACACTAGATCCAAGATCACAAATTGCTCCCATTGACATTACCAATAGTATAAGGTATCGAAAAACTCCTAGGATCTTTTAATTTAGGAGGCTTTCCATTCTGTATTAAAGTGTTGCATTCTTTAGTTAATGCCATAGCGCCCTATTCCTCTAATTTCCTTTTTCAGAGACCATGCATCTTTTTGGAATTTCGCATAACTCTGTATTTGCGGCAAATTATTCAGTGATAATGTCTCGGTATGAAAGTTCTTCCTGACTTCTAGGATCCTATCTTTTTTTCATTTGCCTTGCCCAATGTTATCTCAAATGGGGTGAGAAGTTCATTTGAGCATTCTGATGGAAACTCGTTCCCCTTGGACGCTAACTTCTCTACTCTTTCCTTTATCTCATTGATGCTCTAGTCCATAACCTCAACATTTCTCTTTATTTGTTCCAAATTGCTTTTTGGAGTCATTCTGTGCCCGGATAAACATTGTGCTATCCCTGTTAGAGGGACTCTCTCTTATATCTTCCCCCCATAAGTTAAGATTTAATGTTACGTCATCAATAAGCAAATAAGCATTGTCCATATTTTTCCTCATCAAAGAACCTTTTGCTGCCATATCTAGTAAAATCCTTGCTGCATTGGATATCCCCATGTAGAATAAATGAATTATGAACATAATGGGGGCATTGCAACAACAATCT
>JBBUKS010023688.1:0-11493 GCA_038050645.1 Hedychium gardnerianum
CTCCTTGACCCGACTGGACTTCCTGTCAGTTGTCTGATCCTCTCTGACCCAGCTGGATTTCCTGTCAATCATCTGATCCTCTCTGACCCAGCTGGATTTCCTGTCAATCATCTGATCCTCTCTAGATTCGTCAAATTAATCAGCTTGCACACTTAACTCAAAAGGTTAAACAACAAGAGTTTAACTTTAATATATTGTCATACATCAAAATCCTGAGTTAGACTATCAGTGTAACCTGTACCAACAATTAAGACAAGTGCTTACTAATCGAGTTTTATCAGCTTGTAAAGTAGGCTAAAAGTAACCCGCTGAGAGGACCTTTTGCGCCAAAATCTGACCTCTGGTATGATTTCCACAACAACCTTGATGGATTTCCTTCAAGACGTAGTCAACATCATCTAAGTTCAGGCATTTGAGAAGAGGTCGTGAAAAAGCACGCTTGTACAAGGTATCTAGCACCAAAGTGAAGCGTGTAGTCTGCCTTTTGATATTCTTGGTTTGTTCGGAGTCGGCGAGCAAAGTCCCGTGCTTCAAGAAAGAAACTAAAGTATTAGGACGCGTAGAGAGCTAGAGGGGGGGGTGTGATTAGCTCCGATCGCTTCTTTAATGATGATGTTGCAGTGGAAACCTTGAAGCAATGCTAACACCTTCGTTTTACTTGG
The DNA here is from genome assembly GCA_038050645.1 of Hedychium gardnerianum. Lineage (NCBI taxonomy): Eukaryota > Viridiplantae > Streptophyta > Magnoliopsida > Zingiberales > Zingiberaceae > Hedychium > Hedychium gardnerianum. Next base: position 663 of record JBBUKS010023688.1, read on the forward strand.
TTTTCACCTCCTTGCGATGTCTAATCCTAGGGTCCGGCTCTCACGATCTCATCTACTATGAAATCACTCATTCTAGGAGGTGGAGAAGCCTTGTACAATCTCAAACACGAGAAATACAAGCAAGGAGAAGACAAATATAATACAAAACTTTACAATGAAGAACCTTTGCTCTTGATCTCTTGTTGCTTGGGAAATGCCTTTTGTAGACTTAGAAATTCAGCAACACTTCTTCCTCAAACGAAGAACTGTCGTGATTAGTTCTCTTGTTGATCTCCAAGAACTGACGTTAGCTTCCTGTGCTTCAATCCTTCGTGAAAACACCTTTTATTACGCTGACCTAGGGTTCCCAATCGCTTGGCTTTACCCTCAATCGATTGACATGTCAAATTCAGTCGTTCAAACCTGTAGAACGGTTCTTTTTTGAATGTCTAATCGATTGGTAAGTCATACCAATCGAGTATTAGCTTCTTAATCAATTTTGAAGTTTTTGTTCATGCGACAAACATAGCCTAATCATTAGCCCAATCGATTATCATGAGGCTTAATCGATTGATCAATTGATTTTGACCCTTATTGTTGCTTCGCGAAAACACACCCAATTGAGTACCCTAATCAATTAACATAAGGCTTAATCGATTGACCAATCGATTCTGAGTCTTACTATGCTTCGTGAAAACTCAACCTCCCAATCAATTGGTGATTCTGGAATCAATAGCCCAATCGATTTCGGCTTCTTCTATTCTCATGAAAATAACTTCAATCGATTGACTCACTCAGTCAATCGATTGACACGTTGCCCAATCAATTGCGATTGGCGCCAACTCATGCCACATGTCAAGTCCTCCTTGACTCATGTGGATTTCCGATCACGTGCCTGATGTTCAGTTCCCAGCCGACCCACCTTGAACTTGACTTAGCTACCAACTATGTTTGTCTAGTCCCACTAGGACTTTTCTTATGTGCCAAGTATTCAGCTTCCAGCTGACCCACCTTCAACGTAACCTAGTTTCCAACTACGTTTGCATAGTCCTACTAAGACTTCCAATGTCTAACCCCGCTAGGACTTCCATTGCTTAGTCCAACTAGGACTTTCGTTGTCTAGTTCCCAACTAGGTCTTCACTACTTAGCCCCATTAGGACTTCTACTGCCTAGTTCTCAACCAGGACTTCTTTTACCTCTTACCTAAACTCAATTAGGACTTTCCATTTGCTTAACCTCGTTAGGACTTTTCCAGTCAAGTCTCTGGTCAACCCTGACATACTTGACTTTTTTTCACATATTATCCAAAGATTAAAACTCAAGCTCGAGCCAACCTGAGCTTAGTCAATTTGGTCAACCTTAATCCAAAGACGATTGCACCAACATAAAAGAGTTCTCCAGTCGGCCTAATCACTAAGATGAATCTCATGATTGATACGAGCCACCAATTCGTCTTGAGTTACAGGTTCTTCTTGGTCCCAAGTTGCCAAAGCACTAACCATCTTGGCTAATTCATCTGCCTTCTAGTTCTCAGATTGAGACACTTTCTGTATGATAATTTCTTGGAAGTCAACTTTCAATTTTTCGAAGGCTTCTGTATAATGCTGTAATCGATCATTGTGAGTTTCAAAAGTGCTCTCAAGTTGCTGCGCTACTAACTGCAAATCTGAATGAATAAGGATTCAGGTGACCCCCACATCTTGGCTGCTTGTAAGTCAACGAGCAGAGCTTCATATTCAACTTCGTTATTTGAAGCCTTGAAATAGAGTTTTATTACTAACTATAGGGTGTCTCCCTTGGGCAAGAATAGCAATACTCCCACTCCACTTCCATTCTTGTTGGCTGATCCGTCCACGAAGATTTTTCATGTCTCTTGTAACTCTTGGCTAGGTGGCTCAGTTAAAAAATCAGCTAAGACCATGGCTTTGATGATTGTTCTCAGCTGTACTGGATGTCATATTGACCCAGCTCGATGGTCCACTTAATCAATCATCCTGAAGTTTCCAAGTTTGTTAGCACTCGACCCAGGGTGTCATTTGTAAGTACTATGATGGGATGTGAGAGAAAGTAAGGTTATAATCGATGGCAGTCAATATTAATGCTATGGTCAATTTTTTCAGTGTAGTATATTGAGTTTCGATATCCGTTAACAAATGACTAGAAAAATAGATGAATTATTAAGTGTTACCTTTCTACCTCATTAGGATCGAGCCAAGAGTTCCTTCTGAAATCGATAAATACAACTATAGAAGCTCTCTTTTATCACGGATTTAGTTAACACCGGTAAATTAGTTAAACAGGCCTTCAACTCTGTGAAAATCTGTTCATATTTTTCATCTCATGAGAATTAAACAGCCTTATATAATATTTTTAAAAATGAGAGACTTTTTGCAACCAACTAAGAGATGAATCGAAATAATAATACTTCACTGGACTAGTCTCTAGATTTGGTGTTCCTTTGGATGACATGTTTTATTTTTTTAAATATAAAAAAACTTAAATATAAAAAGGAAAAAATGATTTTGTTTTATTTTTAATTTTTTATCGTGCTTTGCACGAGAAAAAAATGGATTTTTTATTGAACCCTGCGCGCGGAAAAAAAGCTGTTATAGTTTTTTTTTTGTTGTATTTTTAATTGTTTTCTGTCGTTGACATATCAACATGTATCAAAAAAGAAAACTATTTATTAATTTTTAAAATAAACTATTGTCCATGGAAAATAATATTAAAATATGTGATTTATTTTTATTTTTGTATAATGTAGGTGTCCTTTTAATTCTCAACTGGCTCTCTCTTTTAATTCACAGGTATTCTCTTCAAATAATGCTTTTGACCGAAAACTTAATTTTAAGAAACTCATGCCATTTATAGCCTCAAAATGTGCCATTAATAAAGCAAGTTGACATTCCTGTTGTATCACACATTTACTGTTATTTTTTGGGACAATGCAGAGGTTAGATTTTTTAAATAATTAATTAAATATCAATTATGATATTTTATAAGAATTGTTTTTTTAATAAAATGATAATTTTAAGAATATTGATCGTTTAGAAAAATATTTGTAAATATTTTTTGATTTATTTCGATGATTAATAAAAAAATATTCGTGAAAATTTGATCGGATCGATCATCTTTAGAATTAGTTTAATTCATAAAATTAAATATATGAATTATATATATATATATATATAATATTAATAAAGAGAAAATAATTAACTATTTTAGCATGACATGTGGAATTATAAACTATAAATAAATGTATTAAATGGTAAGTAAGTAAAAGTGATGAAATTTAATGTTAAATAATAATTTATATATTCATTTTTAAATTCAATTCAGATTAACATTGTTTATCAACATAAACAGTCAGAAATAATCTCAATGCTAAAAGCAAGGGCAACCTTAATAAATTATGGTAAAAATTCAACTAAAATAAAATATGACTATTACTCAAGTTTAGTTTGCTATAATTCAAATTATAGCAAATAAAATAAAAGGTTAATCGATGTGATAAATTAAAAAAATGTCATTAGACACTACCTGTAGAAAATACTTGGAAATATCTTATTAAATAGAAACTAATTAGTTGGCCATATATTAAATTGAAAGAAAAAAATGATGTATTAGAAACCACTTGCTAGATCCTAATACCGCCATAGCCCCATGACAGCCGCCACCAATAAAATGCTGCCAATACTATAATTGACAAGAACTGCACAAAATCCTACACACGAGGCAGTTCGTAGGAGGACCCATCTTAACGCCAATCACAGCACAGAGACACGGCAATGTGAGCTCTCCCAGTAAACTTTCTTTTCCTTGGTCCTTTCATCCGTGTCATCGTAATCCACTCGTCGACGGGAGCGGAGCAATCACAAATGAGAAGGTCGCTTTCAGCGGCCGATGACAAAGGCCACGCGCCGCCACGTCTTCACTAATCCGTTGCATTGCTCTTACCTTTGTTTTTTTCCTTACCATTTTTAAAAATAATGATTCGATAAATTTAAAGGAATAAATCATCATCATCGCGTTGTACCACTAATTTTTTTTTAGCATTTATCAATTCAATTTCTATTTTGGAAAAAATATCCTCGTTCTGTTCTTCTTGATTCTATTTAATTTTATATTTATATTGTTTGATCCACTCAATTTTAATTACTCGGCAAGATTTTTTGTTTTTCTTCTCGTCGTCGAATTATGAGCACAAGTTCGTTCTGATCTTTTCTTCTTTCCCTCTTCTTCTGAGTGCGCTGCCGGAGCGGCGCGCACATGTTGGCGGCCCTGACGGCTCCGGCGATCGGGCGTCGGGCCGACAGCACATCGCTGCCCCCTCTGACGTCGTCGACGGAGCTCATGGATCCCTCGCTTCGTCTTCCCGTAGAGCAGTCGCTCGCCGCTCGGTACTCCGAATGGGTAGCGGAGGCTCTCGACGAGATCCAGGGTTGCTTCCTCATCACCGACCCTGGCATCGCCGGCCACCCCATCGTGTTCGCCAGCCGGGGGTTCCTTGCCATGTCCGGGTACTCGCTCGAGGAGGTGCTCGGCCGGAACGGCCGGATCTTCCAGGGAGCTGCCACCGATAGGCGGTCGGTGATGGAGATTAGGGAGGCAATACGGGAGGAGCGGACGCTCCAGATTAGCTTGCTTAATTACAGGAAGGACGGGACGCCGCATTGGATACTCTTCCACCTCTTCCCGGTATTTGGGGCAGAGGACGGCAGGGTCGTGCACTTCGTGGCGGTCCAAGTGCCGATCCCCAGGCGATCGAAGTGCTTGAGATCTTCGGCGGAGAATAGGCATGACGGAGGGACGGGAAGGCTCCTCGTGGCTTGCCGGAACGAGTTTCGATCGGACTACGAATTGGATTGTAACCCAGTTGTTGAATTGTTTGTGGACGTCGACAATAGAGGCAAGTTAAGTTTACTATTCCTTGCAATCTTTGGCTCTTCTTGCTTCCTATTTCTTGAATCAATCAATAACAAGTTTGTCTCTTGGCAATGCTATCAGAATTATGGTCCCTCTTCAAAGTTGTTTCATTTGATCCTTGTAGGATTGGAAGCTGAGGAGTCTCGCCAAGCAAACGAGCAAGAGAAGGAGAAGGCATGCGATGCTGCGAACAGCATCCTTTCTACTCTGGCTCACTATAGCAAGCTGACAGGCAGAGTGATCAGCGACAAAAGATGCAGTGAGGCAGGCATTTCTGCTATCAACTCATCCCTTGTTATATCTCTTGGTAGAATCAAACAGAGTTTTGTATTGTGAGTTGTTACACATTCTTACTGATTGTTAAACAGATGTAATCGATGAGTTCTTAGACTAGATTCCTAGTCGGGATATACCTGTATTGATGCTAATAGAAAAATTTATTGATATCTCGCAGGACTGATCCTCAGTTTCCTCAGATGCCCATTGTCTATGCTAGTGACGAGTTCTTAAACGTGACAGGTGCTCAGCTTTCTTGTCTCTTTTGTAAAATTTGGGTTTTCTCTCTATCTTTTTGTTATTTTGTTGCTGAATGATGCAAGAACTGTCTCTTATCCATTGCATTATTCTTTCACATTCCACACCTTATTTCAAGATTAGAGTTCTGACAGTCATATATTTTTGCCTAATCAACTGAGTTTTTCTTTTAAAAGTTCTTGACAACTGTTTGATTCAAACTGACTTTTTGATGTGTGGTTGAATTGCTGAATGGGAAAATTTATATATGTTGTTGTGATCCCACATTATGTAAGGTAAATGGTGAGAAAAGGGAAACAATAATGATTTTTTTTACTAGTTTGCAATAATAGTTGTTGGTTCTGTGCTCAATCTCTTGAAAAGATTCAAGTGAACACGCACCCTTAGTATCGCTGTTCCCCTCTAGTAAGAAGCCCCCCAAAAGACTTCATTGCTCTCAAGAAACAATAAACTTTAATGTATATGAAGAAACTGTGTGAAGTAATGAATCCTATACAAGGAGCAAAATGGGAATTTATATAGGAAATCAACAGGACCTGTTGGACTGGTCCAGCTCTTTTACATATTCAGCTTCAGGAACTGTATTTCTGTGTAGCAGTAAGCATCAGAACTCCAGCTTCATTTTTGTGCAAGTTAAGAGCCAATAGTATTGATAATTAATATGAACCTCGGCTCAGCATCACAGTCTGAATAATTATGATCTGAATAAAGAAAATTTCAGTCAAACTTCAACAGATCTGAAATCAGGATACCTGGCAACAAGTTTTCAGCAGCATAGTGAGGCATATACATGTGACATTATCTGCATTTAAGGTTACTGGAAAATGTGCAGTCACCATAAACCATCATATGTTTCAGCTTCTGCATTCAACATCACAAATCATCTTCCAATAAATATCAGCAGGCACAGTGATCCAGCATGTTTGAAAAGTTAATAATATCATAATTACCTAATTTATCAACTTGTATCAATATCTTTGATCCAGATGAACATTTTGGTCCATAAAGTGTGAACGAAACCTTATCTCCATAGCAAATATGAAAACCCAGAATGATATCAAATATTGCTCTGAAATCCTTTATTTTATCTGATTTAACTGTGTCAATGAGCTGTGCCTTGTCTAGGCATGACATGGGCCTAAAGGAGCTAGCTTTAGTTCATGACTTGTGAGCCTTATTCTTGCTTTGCCTGCTTGTGTTTTACTCAATTCTCCCCATCTGAGTCATGCTGACCACAACCAAAATTTTGCAAGCCCTGGGCCCCTTGGACTAAAGTAAGCTAAGTCTTTAAATGTGGTGTGTAACAACAGAAACCCCAAGAAATAAAAAATATTTGGGGATTAAAGTATACTTTCGTAATTTATTTGGCATCTCTATTTTGACTGTCAGACTATGTGTCGCCATTCAATAAATGGAATAATAGTACTCCATTATGGGAAATTCTTGCCTAAGCCTTCAGTATGGTAATAGGCATTTGGTTTAATTTGCAGGTTATTCCAGACATGAAATTTTGGGACGCGAGTGTTGGTTCTTGAACGGACCTGACACAGATGCAGATGTTTTACATCAGGTACTCGTGATCTCATGGAATTTCGAACTTTTAATCATATTCTTTTTCATTTTCAATGTGCACATTCTTATGCTGACCATCTTCCTTCATAGATTAGGCAGAGCATTCAGGCTGAGCATTCTTGCACAGTTCGTCTTCTAAACTATAGGTGCCTATTCTTTTGAAAAAAGGATAGATGATGTATGCATGAACTTAGATAATTGTTTTTTGCTTATCAAATGACATTGTGATGCTCGCTCTTCAGGAAGGATAGGAGCTCGTTCTGGAATTTATTTCATATTTCACCCGTGAGAAACGCATCTGGCAAGGTATGTTATATTCAACCCATACGTTCTTCATTTGATTCAGTCTGGAGTATAGATTGACTTCTTTGTAGTTGTATTTTTATCATTTGGCCTAGTTTGTACACTTACAAGTGGTAAGAAGAATTAAGATCGTAACTGAAATAGTATGGTTCTGCCTTTGCAGATAGCGTTTTACGTTAGTGTTCAGATGGACGAGAATGCAAAAAGCAATGAGCATGGTTTGAGTCCGCACATGAGGCAGCTTGGTGTTGTGGGTGCAGTCAAGGTTGCTGTCAGAAGTTTATCGATATGTGCCGGTCCTTCAAGGTGATGATTGTCGTAGGGAGTTTTTACAGGGTTAATAGTTCTTGCCAGGTTTGTGTTTTTTAATATGCTTTCTCTTTGCTCTTCCTGAAAATTCTCGCCGAAAAAAATTTATACTGCTTGTGTTCTCCTATATAAAATAACTGTTTCAATGAAAATTGAACATATTCTTACTGACTTGTGAAGAGGAGCAGTTGGAACACATCAAAGGTTCTGTAAATGAGAATATAAGACAATTTCCTGTAATGTTTTTCATCATCAACGATGAAAGCGAATCAGTAGTCTTGGACATGACTATAGAATATCCTCATGTATACTTTTGTCTCATTCTTTGGATAATAACTATGCGTTTGTGTGGCGATTTGTTTTGGAGACGGCAAATTGAATATTTTTTTCACAATTATTTGCTTATAAATTCTAGGTGGAATTTGATTGTGGTTGAGGTTTAAACATTTATTCGTTTTGGTTCCTAATATATATATATAGTTTTTTATTTTGCCCTCAAAATGTGTTGACTTTTCCGTAATGCCCTAGAGTTCTCAAATCGCGATTATCAAAATACGCCTTGCCTTGTAAAATCTTATTTTGCCTCTAATCTCTCCCTAAATACATTTTTAAAATTTGAATTTTTTAATATTTTTTGGAGTCACAAGTACATGTTACAATTAGTGCTATTGATAGAAACCTAAAAGAGTTGCCTTTAATTTTGGTTATAGTTGATTTGTTCTTATATTGTGATACCACTATATGCCAATATAGTATTGTAGGTGATACAGGAAGTAATCGAAGATTGCTATGTGCCAGAAGGCGGTTAGTAGTCTTGCTGAGAAGGAGGTCAAAGTCAATAGAAGGGTAGTCATTTTATCTCGTCGCTCGGATGGTACCCTCGTGCAAGATGTCTAAGGAGTCCCAGATTGGCTCTCGGTTGGCTCCTGGCTCTAAATCCCTCGACTAGCTCCTAGTCGGCTCCCGATTGAAAAATCCCCAATTGACTCCCAGTCTACTCCCGACTTCAAATCCCCAACTAGCTCCCAGTCAGCTCCCAACTCCATGCCTCTCGACCGGATCCAGTTTGCTCCCGATTGGAGGATCCCCGATTAGCTCCCAGCCGACTCTCGATTGGGGATCTCCAATTGGCTCCCAGCCACCTATTGGATTTGAATTCGTCTCCGCACTAGTCCCCTGACCGGTTCCCAATCGGCTCCTGATTGGAAGACCACCGCTCATTTAACTTCTCTAACTCGGCCTACTTGATTGCTGACGGGTGGGATGTTGAATCATCGCCCACTAAGGATGAGGATGCGATCACTTTCTCCTGATGAACGTGGGGAATGAAGTTGTTTATCTTCGAAGAATGTGGGAAACGTAACCGTTTATCCCGTATGATGTGGGCAACGTAGCAATTTATGCCAAAGGACATGGGTAATGTAAGCGTTCATCTCGAAACATGTGGAGAACAACAACTACAATTTTATAAAAAGTCGTCTGCTCCTGCAGGCATAGGTACACACCCACTAAGGATGAGGATGCGATCACTTTCTCCTGATAAACGTGGGGAATGTAGCCGTTTATCTTCGAAGAATGTGGGAAACGTAATCGTTTATCCCGGACGATGTGGGCAACGTAGCCATTTATGCCAAAGGACGTGGGTAATGTAAGCGTTCATCTCGAAACATGTGGAGAACAACAACTGTAATTTTATAAAAGGTCGTCTGCTCCTGCGGGCATAGGTACACACACTGAGGGGATCTAGACTCAAAAACTTTATTGTTGATCTCACGCCACCCTTTTGCAAAAATCTTACTTGAGCATCGGAGTGACTACACCGGGACATTTCCGGGCCGTCATTCTAACCCTCATTCTCCTTGTTTTCTCCCATCAAGCTCAGCTTTTCACAAGGATTCTCCCTGTGCCTTGATGATTGACGATCCAATCAATTTCTACGTCAGCTCATCAATGACTCATTCATCGACAGTCTCAAACGGAATAGTAGGATATAAATTATTTTACAAATCAGGTTGACTTGTGTTTAAATCAGAAATTAAAAAAAAAAACTCATGATCTTACAAAATTTAGTGTCAAGTTGTTTTGCAAATCATCTTGTATCATGGATATTATTTTTGAACAAAATGGCTGTAAAGAGCTTGCAGTTGATTTTTTTGAAAGTTTTGAATTTTTTTAGGGTTTTGGCTTCAACACTAGTAGCAGCATGTGTTTGTAATATAAAAATATATATTAAAAATCTTGAATTTAGGCTCTAGTAAGCTTAAATTAGCTTGCATTATGAAACTTAGCACTGTGTTTAGCACAGAATTACTGTTAAAATTTAAGGCATAAGATTTTTTTTATTTTCTTTACTTTAACACATTATAATATGCTTTTGTCACTTCAAAAATATCAATTTATTTGAATTTTTGGGTCCTCTTGAAGATAACTAGAATTTTTAACTAGAGAAGGATATTTCGACAAAAGAGTAAACCACATAACCTAATGGCTTGACATATTGGCTCATTGATTTGATTTTAAAACATTGTTTTGGAGAAACAAATTACTGTGAAAAAATATATTATGGAATCTTTGACTATGCAATCTCTTAACGAATTATATGTTATGCTATCTGGATACGTTAAGGTTTCTCAATAGCTGTAAAGTTATTTCATGATATGCGATCTTCCTTTACGAAAAACAGATGACTTGTAACTAAATACAATAACAGAAGGTTTGCTTTTTTTTGGCCTTGAATTTTGCTTTAATCTATGTATTGGATATTCAAAAGAAAAAAAAACCATGGGTGAAAATCTAATGCTTGGAAATGATAGCTTATAGAATGTTAACAGATTTATGATCCCACAGTGTTGGAACCATTATTCAAATTTACGTGCTTACTCCTTCAAACAACCAACCTTAGAAATGCATCCTTGATGTCGATTAATTCCTTCATGGCATCTTCCATATGCGGTCGATCTTTTGATGATTCCTTGGAGCACAAAATGCCAACTCTAAGTACTGAAGTAGAGCACTCTAGCATTCTCATTTTTGATTCATTTGTTGATACATCTGCGCCTCTTGCTTCTTCTATTTCCATCAAGAGGTATGAGTCTAATATCTCAGCGATTCGTATAGGAAGTGCCATTTGAACAAATTTGTGGAGGTTCATTCCTTCTTTGAAGGTATCACTAGTAGGCCCCTTTCCGGTAAACATCTCCAGTAGAA
>JBBUKS010023729.1:0-11488 GCA_038050645.1 Hedychium gardnerianum
GTCCCGGTCGGCGTGGCGCCACGTGGCTTTGTTCCTTGTTACCTGGGGGACCCAGACCTGCCTACCCATATTAATCATTATTCGAATTAGTTAAATTAATTCTCGTGATTTACTTTTTCCAAATTGATCATTGACGAAAACGCTGAAGATAAATATTTTATTTTTTTACCATCGTGCCACCGTGAAAATACACAAGATCTCTAACGGACATATCTTTATAATCGACGTGTCTCTTTTTCATAATTAGCGCCATTTTTATTCACCCTTGAAAATCATTGTCTTTCCTATGACATTGTGACTCTTCAATTCTATGATTGACGAGAGCTCAATCATCTTATTGAATTAGCTCGGTGATCCTCTCTCTCAAATTGATGAAAGAGCACTAATGAATTAATTGAGAAGTTGATTGAGAGAAAATTTAGGAGAAAAATAGTTTGCACAACTATCACACTACGAGAAAACGTAAGTAAACATTCCTCACAGAATGAGCTGTTGGTTAGTATATGAGGTATTATCATAATGAGGTCTAGGGATCAAATCCTGATTAGTAGCCAGGTTCCTGCCCTTTTATGCACTAGTCACTGTTCGGGCTGGATAGACTACCCCTGTGATTTACCCCCTCCGTGTTAATCTTGGGACGGACTGATGGGGGTGCTGGGGACGAGCTTTTCGTCTTTTGTCACAATGAGAATATCAGTAAACAGGTCAAGGATCTCGATGCAACCACTTTGACATTTAAATGAGTGCAATGTATATCAAGAATGGTAAATAATAATGGAGTTCGTGTATTGAGTAAAAGAAAAGAAATGTATTTACGTATGTGGTGAGGGGCCTTTTTTATAATAATGATAATTCTCCCATTTAATTTAAAAGTCACGAGAGATGAGAGATGTCTTTTCATAATATTCTCGATATGATATAATCTTATAATTTATATCCAGTATTCGTGAAATAATATTGTCACGTGTACTTTTGATAATACCGTATATAATATTTATTGTGATAATAATTTTAAAGGATTTAGATTTTATTGATTTTAATAAAAAATAATCAGAGACAAGATAATAGAACCTTGGGATCGGGTCGAAGATATTTGATCGAATGTAAGAGAGTAAAGTTTCGGAGTTGATATATCCAACTGAATGTAAGAGAGATAAATCCTGAGATTGGGAATATTTTCAAATATAAGAGAGTCAAGGTGTGAGGTCGGAATATCTGACCGATTAATATTATTTGATTTACTAAGAGTGTTTTACGAATTTATTGGATTTGATGTATTTCGACTGACTTAGTCGCTCTTTATGGTCGATCAATTATTGATTAACTGAAATAGTAATTCTTTGGTCGACTCGTCAAGGATTTTGACTTTCATGTCAAAGAATTATTGCATCAATATCTACCGTATCACTCGGCAAGAACAGTCCGACTTGATCTGAGTTCATCACAACATGAACCAATTTGAATTGAATTCTTCTTGGAAATGAACTCGGGAGGATTAGTTTGATCTGATCGAGCTCGTCCTGACCTAGACCAATTTGGCCCGAGTTCTGTTTCGACTTGAACTAAGCAGGATTTATGGACATGCGACGTGAACTGATAAAAAATGCCCAATAATCTTTTTTTTTAGGTGCAGTTTTCTTTTTTTCCCCAATTAAAAATGATTTTGATTTGAGAATTTCGATGAGCTTTTATGTTTTTATATAAAAATTATAAAGAAGAGATGGAATTCGTTTTTTTAATTAGTATAATATATTTAAATTTTTGATCTGATTAATTTTAAAGATGATCAATTTAATTTTATATTTTTTTATTAATAATAATTAAAATAAATAAAAAAATACATATAAAAATTCATCATAAATTTCAAAATATAAATATCTTATTTGACCAGGTCTATACAAACAGGGGTGATAAGTCTGACACTGACACACTGCGTCTGGTCGGGGCATGCATACAGGAAGTCTGTCACATGCAAAAGGCCTCCCTCTCTGACATTCCTCTCGCTGCCTGCACAATTCAAACCGACCCACATGGTTTGAATGAAGAACACAAGTCAACCAAATACAAGAAAGCCCTCCAACACGCGTATTTAACAAGTCAACCAAAGACAGCAGGCCAAGTTGTACAATTCATTCAGTCTAATTCAATCAAAAACTAGCTAGCTAGGTGACTTTCATATCATGCATTGGTATGCTCCTATCTTCCTGTGAGCATAGTGATTGAAACGCTCGCTGACGATACGGCCTTCAGCTCCACGGTCGATGAGTCCTCAGTTTCACTGAAGCTTCTATCCGTGGTGAAGGTTGGCTGCCGCGGCGGAGCAGGAACCACACCATCACTCTCCAGCATTACCACAACCGATGCCATGTTCGGTCGGTCATTCGGGTGATCTTGCAGGCATAGAAGTGCCAGGTTCATGCATTTGCTCACTGATGATTTGAGAGAAGTTGAGTTAGCTGATTCCTCGACGACGGGGTCGATGAATTCCATTGCTCTTCCTTCATTCCAAAGCTTCCAAGCCTGCATTATGGTGTGCAAGTGTGACACTTTACTTACTGAATGAATGCTCGAGGGAGAAAAAAGGGTGATTGCTTACTGATGTTATGAGGTTTAAGCCCAATTCTGGATGACGATATGAGTTGTTTCTTTTTCCACTGAGAATCTCTAGTACCAAAACTCCGAAACTATAGACATCAGATTTCGCTGAGAAATAGCCTTGCATCGCGTATTCAGGAGCCATGTATCCACTGTGTTCGTGCAAGGAGGAACTAGTTAAGTTTACATGAACATTGTGATTGATTGAACAAGATGTGGTTTCATGATCACTCACAATGTTCCGACCACTCGCTTTGTGCTAGTCTCATCGTCGTTTCCGAATATCCTCGCCATGCCAAAATCGGATATCTTAGGATTCATCTCTTTGTCAAGCAAGATGTTACTAGCTTTCAGATCGCGATGGATGATTCGCAGCCTTGAGTCCCTGTGGAGGTATACTAGCCCCCGGGCAATCCCTTCGACGACGGTGTACCTTGTGTTCCAATCCAGAAGGGTTTTCTTCGTCGAATCTACATCGATCTTAATGAGTGATCAAGACAAATGAAGTTGAAGGAGTTTACAGGGAACAAACAGTACACTAACCATACAGGAAAGCATCTAGGCTTTTGTTGGGCATGTATTCATAGATAAGGATCTTCTCCTGCTCATGAATGCAACAACCCAAGATCCTAACAAGGTTCCTGTGCTGAAGCTTGGAGATCAGCTTCACCTCGTTCTTGAATTCCTCGACGCCTTGTCCTGAGCTCCTAGAAAGCCTCTTTACTGCTAGTTCTTGGCCATCAAAACTTGTTCCCTATAATCTCAAAACGATACATTAATCACTAGTTTTTTTTTTTTTTTGATTTTGAAATTAGACAAACAAATGCAGATGCACCTTATAAACAGGGCCGAAACCTCCTTCACCGATCAGTTCGGAGTCTGAGAATCCTTTGGTGGCGAACGAGACGGAATCGAAACTCCACAATTGTAACTCAGACAACTCCTCCTCGTTGCTCTCATCGTTGATTCTGATCGAGTCTGAGACACTCGCAGCTCCACCGAAGCTCGAATACGTTAATGCTGGTTCTGATAAGGAATTATATGTTTTGCACATCAGTTTAAGCTCATCAATGGAGTAAACGAGTGATTTGCCATGGATACCTTGAATTCTCCTCCTGCACTTCCATAGCAAGAAGAGGGATGATCCCAAGGAAATCGAAACCACGAATACGACGATCACTGCTATGATTATTGTCTGAGTTCTTGTTTTGCTGGTTGCTGCAACAGAGAGAATGAAATTGGTTAGAAATATGAAGAAGAGCGAGTTGGAGAAGGTGACTTGACTCACTGAGTTCCGATCCGGCGAGTCGGAGAAACAAGTCCTCTCCGCTGCCGCCGGAAAACATTTGGATGTCCAACAAGTCCACCCCCCACGTCAAGCACCCGATGCCGGTCGCGTAAGCATAGGCCCTGCAGGAGCAATTCCTCAAACACCTGTCGTGGCATGAAGAGTCGTCCAGAACGTCAGGGAACCAATCCGACGAGTCCGGCAATTTTGTACGCTCGAATCGGATAAACCCATCTCCGCCGCTTCCGGCGGCGGAGCAACCTAGCGGCGTCTTCCTCACGCAGCCACTCGACCAATTGCCGGCGTCCCACTCGTCGCCGGAGGCCGGCTGGAACCCTGAGAGGCAACTGCAGATGGGAGAGGCCTCGTCGGTGCAACCCGCGTTCTTGCCGCAGGTGTTGTAGATGTCGCACGGCGTCGTCGGCTGCGCCCAATACTGGATCCACTCGCTGGTGTCGTTCCTCCAGATCATGTGCTTCTCGTGGCCGTCCCAGGAGAGGACGTAGCGGTGGGAGCTGTTGAACTGGTCGTAGTAGAAGTACATTTTCTGCTCCTGGACGAAGTTGTTGAGCTTGAAGCCGTAGATGTACTGCGGCACCATGTTCTTTATCCCGATGAAGATCTGTGAATTCCACAGCCCGGAGCGCCACCGCGGCCGGTCTCCGTCCCACATGAATATCTGCGTCGACCCCCGCGGGTCCATGCTCAGCGAGAAGTTCCCCGGCGCCGGGTCGTTCTCGCTCGTCCAAGAGGTGATATTTTGGTTCACCCTCGTTCGGAGATCGAGACCCACCTTCATCCCCGGCATGTACGTGTCGCTCGGATTGTCGAAGCTCTGCCACCGGACGAAGCCGGAGTTATTGAGGACCAAGTTGCCGGAATCCGTCAGCTGGACCACGGAGTCGTTGGAGAGCAGGGCGGCGGCGCCGGAGGACCAGAGGGTGCGGTTTTCGGCGTCGAGGACGACGAGGTTGCCGTCGGCGGCGATGCCGAAGGCGCCACCATCGTCGAGGACGGGTTCCCGGCGGTTGGCGACCCAGAGGACGGTGTCGGTGGAGAAGTCGTGGTACCAGATTCCGATGTAGCGGTGGGACGACTGCTCAGGCCTGAAGAATCCCAGCTCGAAGATGCTCCCCGGCGAGATGAGCCTATCCCCGTCGCGAAGGAACTCTCCGGGATTGATGGTGTCCGCTGCTTGCGAAATCGGCGGTAACAGAAATATCATCGCAAGCGAGACCAGCCAAGCAGCAGCCATGGAGGAACACGACGGAGAATAAATTCTACTGAAGCACCGATCAAGCTTCTTCTTCCTCCTCCTTTACGATGAGGAATCTAGCAAACTTTCTGATCATAAAGCAAAAAGAAAAGAGGTTGGGCAGGTATGAAGTCTGAACAGGGCGTGGACGAAGTCTTCTCCTATCCGGAAGCGGACACAAATAATGGCCATGAACCTTTCTTTTAAAGCAATTCTTTTGCAGAAAGAAGCTTCCTTTATCAGTATCTCGATCTAAAAAGTAAACAAGATAGTATTTGGTAAGAACAATATTGTCATACAGTGTCAGAGGAATAATTTCGTTAATTTATTCGAGTTTAGAACAATATTTTTCTCATTTGTTAAAGTGAAAATGATAGTGTTCGAAATCTAAGAAAAAGGATTAGGTAGATAAGATTCCGCTTGTGGTGCGCCTAATCAACTCGTGCCCACGTGGCCAAAGATTTGACCAAATTGGTCAAAACCTAAGAGGGAAGAAAGATCTCGAGTCGTCAAGATTAGTCAACGCCTGTTTCTCTATCATAGATTTAGATTTTTCTCTGCCATGCACTGTTGATAATGCATGTTTGCAGAACAGATCGTACCTATATAATTATTTTATTTAATTAATTATTCGGAAATTTGAACAAATTCTGGATGGGATTATGATTGAGGCTGCTGGGAATCCCTACCCTGCGATTGCTCTGTGGTTAGGGTTCATCCTTGAATCACCCCCATTAGGTTTCTTCCATAAATAGCCGCGGCTGCCTCTCTTCCACCCGAATTATCCTCGCTCACGTCTCCTCTTGTTGAATCTGCCTCGCTTCGTTCTCCTCCCTTCGCGATCAAATCTCGAGGAGGCAAGTGCGATCTCTTTTCTCCGTTTCTCTTTTGATAATGATTTTGTTTTGAAAAGGATCTTGTTTTTACCAGATTTTGATTAGAGGATATCTATTTCATCATAAAATTTAATTTTTTGTTAGTTTTTTTCTGATTCAAGTTACGAAGAATCTGGTAAATCTTGTGCGGAGAAGCTCGACATAGCTCTCAAGGGTTTTGCTCGCCTCCGGCGACTTTCCTGCTTAGATTTTTAAACTTGGATGCTATTTCGGTACGCTTGTTCATCATGGAAATAGTTTACAATATTTCATGTAGAAATCTATCAATTTTTTCCGTTCAGAAGTTTCATGAGTCTATCTTCAATCAGCTTCTTCCTTTTAATCTTATCTCACAAATTTTGTGGTTGCAGGATTTTGTCTGGTCCTTGTTCTTGGTTAGCCTTCTCTAGTTGATAAAAGCCTTCCTACACTCTGGCCGCTGTTGAAAAACCATATTCTTCTCGCACCTCTTTGTGGGTGTGGGGTTTTGATGGTAATGCAAACATACTGATTTCGTTGTGGGTATCAAAGGCATCGAGCATTTGGAGACTTTGCCGTGCGCTAGTAGGTCGTTCTCTCGACTACGGCTAATGTCGGGATGGGCTAAGACTTGATTCGGAAAGTAGATTAATTTTCTCCTTTTAGTTAGTCGCATATAATTTATACTACTCAATCTTGGTCCCTCCATTGTGCACTAGTGAAATGGTCAAGTTTTCCCGACTCTTCAGTTCTTTGCCGATTCATAAATCGAAGGTACATAAGAAAGATCCTTGTTTTTGTTTCTTATAGATTGTGTCTCACATGTGTGTCTATATTAGTACTGAAATATATGTTCTGAATACTAGAAAGTTGTTCAAGAGGCTAGTGGAACAATGCAATGCAATTCTGCAAAATATTCTGAAGATCAAGAAATTAAGCTTGCTGCAGATGAATTTAGTAGTTCGGTATCCCAACCGGAGAAAATAACAGCCCCATCTTTGCTCGATGCTGATTGCAAAGAAGATGATTGTTCTGAAGATAGTCAAGAGCTCCATTCCAAGGCACAGAAGGAAGTTGTTCTTATGGCAAAAATTAGAAAAAGTAAATCTATTGGAAATATCTTGGACGAGGAAAGAGGTTCTCCTTATAATGTTATGATTCGGGAGAATGAATCAGAAGCAAGGTTTTTATTTCACGGGATAAACCAAACTGGTAGCGTTAGTGGTAAGAAACTAGAGGAATACCACACTGATGATGAAATTTGCTCACAGAAACAGATTCTCGAATTCACCGAGTTTGCTGAACCAGTTCAACATGAATGCCTCTTTTCCATTGGGATCCATGACCAGTCCAATGCAGAGTATAATGACTATGCTGATGATGAATCTCCTGACTACGTTTCATATGGACAATTATCATCAAATGGCCAGTTCATTAGTAGAAAGTCTTGTTCTCTGACTAACCTTAGAGAACAGACTATTGACATCAATGATAGCACTGTCAAACTGGAGCTAATGGGGCCTCATTCGAGCTCAGTTGAAAATCTATCATCTGTAGATTTTGGGAGAGGTCTGTTTTTAGATGGCAACGCAGCAACTGTCTCTAGAGTAGTGCAAAAAACTGAATTACATTACATTTCTGATTGTTGTGAGAGTAATGAGCTTTCAGATTCAGACAAAGATATTAAATGCTCAATTACGAAGTCTAATAGTGGTAATCAGTTGGTTGGCATCATGGGTTCACCTTGTGATACTGATTCTGGAGAGACATGCCACCATTCGAACTATAATCTCGAAACCAAGGAGATTGAGGATCAGGAAAGAGAGGGGGGAAGTTGTTCTGAGAAGATAATTTTTGATGTTTCATCGGCTGATGAGAATTACCCTGATTGCAGTGATCAACCTGATAGTGCAGTGACTTTTGGTGTTAAAGAACCTTCTGTTGAAAATTTGGATGGGTCAAGTCCTGAAAATTTTAATATTAGTCGGATTGCATCTTGGATTAGTCAACTTGATGTTCAGAATTGTAACTATGTCAAAGAACTGGGTAAAAATCCTCATCCAATTTCTGACAAGACGCCGAGTCAGAAAGCTAGCAAAGTGGGGAGCAAAAAGCTTGATGCTAAAAGTAGTCTCGGAATGATAGCAGCTTACAATTACATTTCATCCCTTAGTCCTGCTTCATCGAGTGCACAGATGACAAATCTTGGCTTGGTTGCAATCCCAGTTCTTGGTTCTTTCGTTAATCTAAAGATGCTGAATTTATCAGGCAACTCTATAGGTATGTAATGGATGCATTCTAGTTCATTGGACCATTTTTGTTTTGCCTTTTGGCACACAATATTTTTATTTGGCATTTTTTATATTCTATGTTTAATAATCTGCCATTTTTTTCCCAGTTAGGATAACTTCAGGGTCTCTTCCAAAAGGTCTTCACATGTTAAATCTATCAAAGAATCATATATCAGCCATTGAAGGTCTCAAAGAACTTACACGTCTCCGCGTACTGGATCTGAGTTACAACAAAATAAGTAGGATTGGCCATGGTATGAACTTGTTTGCTTGTTTAATAATGTTTTCTTCTTTTTTAAAAAAAAAATATGACTGGGTTACTGCATTCTTATATCATTGAAACATTTTTGTGCTCTTGCATCATCTTGATACAATTTACATAAAATAAAAAGAAACTAAAGATCAACTTAGCATATTTTGCATCTTAACTTGCAAGGAACTGTTCCTCAAAGAAAATCCTTATCCATTCCACATAAAGTGAAAAACTTAGAAAAGATACATTTGGTACACATCAATAAAAATTGCCTACAATAATTGTTTTGGAGTTCTTATGTGCTTCATGAGATCTATGGTCCTCTCTGCTAAACCTGGTTGTGATTGAGAAGTAACTTTTACGCAAACTTCTCGAAATCATTGTATTTCCTTAGCAATTTAATGTTAGTTCCTGTTAGTTGGAGTCTACTATTCTTTCATGTGCACATGTGATTCTCTCTACTATAAGAGCAATGACTTTTTCTCAAAATTTACTTTTTTTCCCCTTTTAATTGTTTTTCAAAGGTTTGGCTTCTTGTTCAACACTAAAGGAACTGTATTTAGCTGGGAACAAGATCAATGAAGTTGAAGGCCTGCATCGTCTCCTCAAACTAACCGTTCTCGACTTGTGCTCAAATCGAATAGCGACTTCAAAAGGTCTTGGTCAACTGGCAGCTAATTATGCTTCCTTGCAAGCAGTCATCCTGGAAGGCAATCCTGCCCAGAAGAATGTCGGGGACGAGCAACTTAAGAAGTGCCTGCATTATCTTCTGCCTCGTCTTGCTTACTACAACAGGCAGCCCATTCGTGCAAGTGGCTCAAAGGATGTCGCAGACCGTTCGAATCGATCCTTCTCGTCTCATCAATTCGACCGTGCTTTTAGATCAAAACACAAAGATTTGCTTCGCGGAAACAAGTCATCATATGGGCGAACGAAGTCTGTCAGTGCCCTGAACTCATTGATCACATCATCCAGGAGCAAGCACAAGTCTGTAACCTCCAAGCCAACCAATAATCTTCTGAGTGCGAAGCCACGAGGTCTGATTTCGGATAATCCGTTGCGGAGAATCCAGAGCGAGGGATCGTTCTGAGAATGTTAAGTTCAGTTGGCAGTTTAAGTACCAATAAGAAGGATACTCTAGGATTGAGTTATCGTTTTTGTCGAAAATAATCTCTTGCCAGTCTTATTGAACTGAGCTGTTAATTTAGTTGTTTCTTCGTATGATTGTGCTTTTATCGACTTTTAAGTAGAGTTGTTGATGGAATTTTTATGTAGTAATGAATTGTCAAAGTATTTGAATTGCTTCTTTGCGCCTTCATTATCGTCTTCCTCCTCCTCTGGGTAAACAGCAAAGAAGATTCTTTTAGTTCTTTCCTTGCTTTTCCCATCTTTACCATTCTTCTTTGTATGTTTCCTTTGTCGGTAATGATAGTATGGTGCGATAATAAAAGATAGGAAGAACTCATATATAATAATAAGGATTTGAATTTTTTATAAGATATATTATACGAATGTGGTATTTAAATTATTTATAATGTTAGGTTATCTGTGAGGATTTATTTATATTTTTTGGATTTATGTTGATGAAGAAAATGTTTTTAATGATGTGGAATGAAATTGTGATTTTTTATCAATGAGTTTGAATGGAAAGGTCCTTTCAAGCAATCTGAAATACTGAAAACACGATATAACACTTTACAGTAAAATTAAATTTAGAATGAACAAACATGGTACGGCAATTTATCAGACTGTGCATATGTACGTTTCTGAATTTATCAAAAAGCGTATTATATTAAACTGTGTATATATAGATTTCTGAATTGATTAAAAGGTGTATTATATTTTCATAATTAAAGGAAATCATTTTTTTTTAGTTTTATCCCTATGTTAAATCTGATTGTTTTTTTTTACGCATGCTTCTCTATTTTCTTTTCTCCTCTCTTTCCTCTTTCTTCTATTCATTCTTAAAAATCAACAACATAATTTAATTATATTATCTTTCAACATTATCATAAACCTGATTTTCTAAAAACCAAGATCACATTGATATTTAAAATTGATAAAAAAATCAAAATAAGTAATAGAAAGAATCGTTAGATTTTTTTTTGTAGTTTAAAATTTTTATAGAACTTAAAATGAGTTCAATCAATCTAAGTTCATTAATAAATTTCGATCGAAATCTATTGATAAATTAAATAAGTCTGTTTATATTTATTTTAAGTCTTATAAATTTTTGGGACTATAAAAACTTCAACATTTCCCTTCACTATTTATTTCGATTTTTTCGAAGATATTAAAATATTATGAAAAGAATCGTTTCTATATCAAACTCACATTGGATTTGATATGATTCCATATTAAGCCTAACATGGACATGATATGAAATCATATTAGGCTCATATTAGGATTTAAAATCGATTCTTTTAATAATATTTTAACATCTTTGGAGAATAAAAAAAATAATAGAGAATATCGTTGAACTCTTTGCAATCTCAGAAATTTATAAGATCTGAAATAGATCCAATCAGACTTGTCTAGATCTATTAGTGGATTTCGTTCAAAACTCAGGAATAAAATCTACTGATAGATCTAGACAGATTCAATTGGATTCATTTTAAATTTTATGAATTTATGAGGTTATAAAAAATTTAACAGTGTTCTCCTTATTTTAATTTTTCTGATAATGTTAAAATGTCAGTAGTTTTAGATTATCTTCAATCATCATCATCAAATTTGATATAATTTTCACATCAAAATGATATAATTTTAACATCAAATACAATTTCAACTCCAACTCATCCACACCATATTATATCAAAAAAAAAATATTCCTTAAAATATTCTATTTGTCTTATTCATAATTTAATTATCAACCTACATTTTAATTTATTAATAATTTATTAACATTTTAATTATTAACATACATTATCAACATACATTTTATCTTATTAA
>JBBUKS010023739.1:0-11487 GCA_038050645.1 Hedychium gardnerianum
ATTAGAACTAGCTACCCAAGGACATTATTATACTTAGTTATTTGGCACTAATATAAAGTAAGTATAATAACCAAAACCTATGCCTTTATTAATAATAGAATATGATATAAAAAGTTCTTAGTCAATCATCACATAATTAGCTGTAGGGCTTCTACTAACACTACATGCATCATTCACATACACATTTCATCAAACATGTACAAGATACAACATATATAGTATAAGACGTAACATCTCATAGAAATAGGAAATTGGCATATCCATAGTTCATACATCATCAATCACATCATAGATACTTCATAATCCTATAATATAAGAGATCTACTCCATAGACAAGGAGAGAAAGTACAAACACATGTAAGTAAACATTCTAGCCCGATCTAAAGAGAAGAGGGAAAGAATGATTTGTTGGTTGATGTCTTGTTCTTCGGAAGTGCTCGCCTTGCTCAGATGATTGATGGATTGGAGAAAATCACCTCAGATCACCGAAGAAATCTTTTGAAATAGAGTGTGTATGGACCAAGTGTTCTCCTTAGATGGGAAGAACAACACCCCTTGAGAAAGGGGTAAACACCCCCTTTTATAAGCATGGCGCATGGCCCCTTCTTTTCTTGCAGATGGCCATGCTTGAGAGGCACGACCTGCTCTTGAGGCTGAGTAAAGTGGAGGCACAACCGATCTTGTGAGGCATGATCTAAGGTTGAGGAAGCACTTCTAGCCAAACACGATCGTGTTTGGGACACACGGTCGTGCTTGAAATTCTCCCAGGAATGGCACAAGGTTGTGTCTGAGACACACAACATTACCTTGGCTTTCTTCAGAAATGTCACATGGCCATGTCTGGGTCACACGACCATGCCTTGAGTTCCTTCTGTGACTGAGGCACGCTTGTGCCTAGGGGGCACGGCTAGTGCCTTGGCCATGCCTGAGAGGCACGACTAGAGTTTTGGCCTGGCTGCTCTACTTCCTGCTCTATTTTTTTACATAAAGCTATGTACATATGTACAACTCTCTCCTAGACTTAGACATTTCATTATCCCAATGAAATCAAGAATATGGTGGTGAGGAGCCATATTGATATGGCAAATGGGGATTCCCAAGGGATAGAGGGTGTGGGTGCCTATAAGGGAATGAAGACACTCGTAGCAAGTTGCCAATGTGCTCAGATATTCATAGAGTGTGGAAACCTGTCGTCTCATGATATCCATAGAACATCTAAAGTCTTCCATTCTCCTTTGCTCATTATAATAATTTGTTACAAAATCTGAGACCTGCCCATGAAAACTTCTCATTCTCCCAAAATGGTCTCGTACTTCTTGAAACTACTCTTTGGTCACAACACAATGTCTCTCCAACATATGATGGGTGGCATTGTGCTCTTCATGAAGAGTGCTCATAAAAGCACGGAAGGTAGAAAAATCAAATCCGGAGCGACCCATATCACCGTAAGAGAATGAATGTCTAGCGGGTTTGGTATTGGGTTCAACTCTATGAGAAGATGCAGGGGGGTCCTTGGAGATGGATGCAATGTGAATAGGGGGGTCACAGATTATCCAATTGGCGGGGTTTTTAATTGAAGTTCTATTGGGATTAGGAAGAGGGAGAGGAAACCCGTTTATCCTAAGGAAATTATATCTATTATTTTCCTGACGAATTATTATCATCGCTAGATAAGTGTCTAAGTCAATTTTGGTGTTTCCACGTAAAGACTCTAACCCATATAAGTCACAACCCAAATTGACGGTGATGTGTGTGATAAACCCCCCAAATATAATAGTCCCCGTAGATGTTCCAGATGCCTTTACTATGGTTTGGAGAAAATAATAACCTGAATCAAAATATACTTCATTTAATAACATCACCCCAAAACAATAAAGTTCAACCTTCCTTATTACACTGTCATTCTTGGCCCGATCGAAGATGGTCTTACTGATAACATAGTGTAGATAATGAAGAATAGGGTTTTGTAGTAAAGAAGTCTTAGAGCGTGATGGGTCATAGGCATCATCGGTTAAGCAATCTCCGTCCAAAATTCTTTGCTCTTAAATGAAGGATAAAAATCGCTACTACTCTCATTTGGAAAACTAAAGCAATTATTAAAATTAGTTAGAGACCACTCGAAATTTTGATTTAGAAGGCAGAAATAAACTTTTCCTTTATCATTAGAAAAGGTTGATCTCTATTGAACTTAGGAATTCTAGGGTTAGTCTAGGGTAGGTTGGATAATTCAAACTCATAAATGTTGTCCAACCCATGTTTTCATTCATCCATTCAACATCCTCTCTAATCCCTAAAACTTCCATAATGTATTTGTCAGGATAACGAGTGCAAATTAATTTATGGCTAATAAGATTATCATATCTAATTTTTTTTCTTGATTAAGAAAAATAATGTCATATTCATTTTCGTTACCTTCGTCGTGTGCTTGTCTCTTCCCTTTGCTTTTGTCGATAGATTTCCCTTTAACCTTGTCAATTTCCTTCGACCTTGTCAATTTCCTTCCCCTTGCCCTTATGAATTTCCTTTCCTTTGCCTTTTCTGGAATTGTCATCTTTACCGGATCCACCATCCTTTTGAAGTTTCTTCAAAATTCTGAACATAGTAGAAAGTATAGATGGGGAGAAGAGTCCTTTGTTGTGGAGGATAGGAGGAAAAAAGAGGAGAGAAATCTACATCTTGGATCTTGAAGAAGAGAAGTAGAGAGATCTAGATCTCGGATCTAGAAGAAGAGAGGTAGAGATATCTAGATCTCGGATCTAGAAGAAGAGGAAGAAAAGTGAGATCTTGCACTTGGGTTGGAGGAAATCTTGGATCTAACTCTTGGATGAGTAGATCTAGCCAAGAAGAGAAGAGGATGTTTTTGAGAGAGAAAATTTGGATTTTCTTTAGAGGTGTGAATTTAAGAGGTTGAGAAGAGGAAGGAAGAAGAAGAGGTGGAGGAGAGGAGGGGGGCACGGGCATGTGATTTAGGTCACACGGTCGTGCCTCTCGGCTTAATAAAAGGCACGGGACCGCCACACGGCCGTGTTTAAAAACACGGCCTAGAGTCAAGAAGTTTCTGTCCTCTTGACACGGTCATATGGAATAAAGCACGGTTGTGTTTTAAGTTTTGATGAGAAGAAAGCAGGCATGTTTATGGGACACAACCTATGTTTGAGAAGTTACTGCCTTAGAAGCACGACCGTGCTTTTTGGGCACAGCCTGGTCCTGAGTTCCTATAGCAGAGTAGCATGGTCGTGCTTCCTAGAATGACCTTAACTTGAGGAACTTCTGGATGGATGGCACGGTCGTGCCTCAGGGGCACGGTCTGTCTTAAAGGGGGCACGACCGTGTCTTGATAAACATGGTCGTGTGGGGAAATGCCCCTAGGTCTTGTTTCTTATGGCCCCTTCTTAGCTTGTTCTCCCTCCATTAGCCCTCTACACCCGTGGAAATTCCACAGCCAACTCGTGTGGGCCTTTAAACATACAAAAGGAAATAAAAGTATTAACAAAATTATTAACAAAGTTGAAGGAACAAAAACTATATCTATGTAAACCTTTTGGTTGCCTCCCAAGAAGCGCTTGTTAAGGTCATTAGCTTGACCCCTAGATTGGCTCTTTTGAGGAGCAGAGTTCAGACAAATAAAGTCTTTCATCTTCCTCAACTTGCATTCCCAAGAAATATCTCTTCAACTGTTGCCCATTTACCTTGCAAGATCCCGATTCCTTGCTCTAAATATCAACCGCTCCGTAAGGATATACCTTTTGGATTCTATACAGTCCCGTCCATCGTGATTTTAACTTCCCAGGAAAAACTCTCAATCTCGAATTGAACAACAAGACAATATCCCCTTCTTAGAAATCTCACCGTGTAATGTGTCTATCATGTCATTTCTTGGTTCTTTCCTTATATGATTCAGCGTGCTCATAGCCATCCATTCTTAGTCCATCCAATTCATTAATTTGCAATTTTCTTTTCTCTCCTACCGATTTCAAATCAAAGATTAATTTTTGTATTGCCCAATACACTTTGTCTTGCAACTTAACTAGAAGGTGACAGGGTTTCCCATAGACTAACCAAAATGGTGTCATTCCAATTGGAGTCTTGTAGGCGATTCAATAGGCCTATAAAGCATCATCTAATTTTAGAGACCAATCTTTTGTAGTAGTAGATATCGTCTTCTCCAGTATATTTTTGATCTCTCTATTTGAAATTTCTACTTGCCCGTTGTCTGCAGATGATATGGCATTGCAATCTTGTGGTTCACCCCATATTTCTTAAGTAGGATTTCAAACTATTTTTCAATGAAATGAGATCCTCCGTTACTTATAACTGCCCTGGGTACCTTAAATCGGGGTAAGATTATCTTTTTGAACATCTTGAAAATTATCCTAGCATCATAGGTAGGGAAGCTATTGTTTCCACCCATTTAGATACATAGTCTACTACAACTAGGATGTAGTTATTTCCACATGATGAAGGAAATAGTCCCATGAAGTCTATTCCCCATACATCAAATAGCTCGACTTTAAGAATATAATTTAAAGGCATCTCATGTCGCTTAGTGATATTACCTTATTTTGATAGCGATCACAAGATAGAATGTATTCTCGGGCATCTTTGAATAGATGTGGCCAAAAAAATCTAACTTATAGAATTTTGGTTGTTATTTTTAAAGCTCCAAAGTGTCCACCATAAGCTGAGGAATGACTCTGATATAGAATTTCCTTTGTATCTTCCTCGGCCATACATCTTTAGTAAATTGCATCACTACATTTCTTGCAGAGGAGGGGTTCATCTCATATATAGTGCTTGACATCAGTAAAAAATTTATTTTTCTGCTGGGCAGTAAGATTTAAAAGTAGTACCCCACTTACAAGATAGTTTGCAATATCAGCATACCATGACACATTAATGCTGGAGAGGGATAAGAGATGCTTACCTGGAAAACTGTCGTTAATGGGTAAATCATCCCAAATTTTTCCTTCTTCATCTTGATATATCCTAGACAGATGGTCTGCTATCATATTTTTTACACCTTTCTTGTCCCTGATATCTAAATCAAATTCTTGTAGAAGTGATATCCATCTAATGAGTCATGGTTTAACATCTTTCTTGCTAAAAAGATACCGTATGGCTACATGATCTGTATAGACTATCACTTTTGACCCTACCAAATATGATCTAAATTTGTCCAATGCAAACACGACAGCCAATAATTCTTTTTCAGTAGTGACGTAGTTTATCTTAGCATCATCCAAAGTCTTGCTAGCATAGTGGATAGCATGCAATTTTTTATCCTTTCTCTGTCCCAATACTGCCCCTATAGCAAAGTCACTAGCATCACACAATATCTCAAAGGGAAGTCCCCAATCTGGTGCCTGGATTATAGGAGCGGTTATGAGTGCATTTTTGATTTTACTTAAGGTTGTTGGTGCAGGGAGCACCATAATCAAACCTAAGTTTTGATGTTGTCAAATGTTTAAAGTTAAGTCTTATTGTTATCTGATCAAATAATCCAGTATGCAAGATCTCAACTTTGAAAGTCCTAGTAGGTCTTGAGGACCCGATACGAGGCAAGGGAAGTCTCTACAGATCATGGAACTAGACAGGAAGTCCAGATGAATCAAGAGGACCTAACATCTGGTACGAAGATTTGATAGATTTGGAGGACATGATATCGAATCAAGTGGAAGACCTGGAAGGCCGATCTGATGATGAGCACAGTCCAAACAAGTTTGGAGGACCAGATGTTTGGCAGGTGAGTTGAGGTAAACAAACCGGAGTTAGTGTAGTGAGGTTGTGTCCTAGTGAGGACAAATCTTAGGCGTTTATCCAACTGAAGAAAGCAACGGAGGATTCTAAGTTGAGATCAGATAGGCCAAACTATCATATTCATGCATACTTATATGATCTAACCTTTGTTTTGCAGGACTGCTATTTTTTTGTGCTAAACTTTATTTTGCAGGTAAACAAAGTTCTGGTTTTTTCTTGGGTTTAGTTGATTGAAAAATGGGTTCAGTCGACCGATAAGTGTAACATGACATATTATCAATTAGAGTCTGTAAAGTTGGAAAATCTGGGATCAGTCAACTAATACAGAGGATCAGTCGATCAATCAAATATGAAAAAAAACAACTATTAGATTGAATCACGCAGGAAAGACATTTTTGGAATCAGTTGAAGGATAAGCTTGATCAGTCAACTGATCAGGCGTGATTTTCGGGATCGAACAGATCAGATCAAAGCAAATAAGGAAGGGGCGCGGGTTCAGTCAACTAATAGGAGGATCAGTCGACCAAAAGGATCAGTCGACTTATAGGGTTTTCAGTCGACGGAATGTAGCCTATAAAAGAAACCCTCGGGGTCTAAGTCAATCATCACTTATCTATTCTCTTCATTCTATTTCAGCTGCTGCTCTTTGTGCAAGATTATCCACTACCACGACGTGAGGCCACCCGACAATCGACTCTTCATCTTCATCCATATTGTCGGTATATTTAATTTTGTACTTGCATTACTATAGGTAGATAATAGTCTTGTTATTATCTTCCTCATGTTTGTACGAATTTGATTCATCTCCGAAAGCTTTCAGAGAGAAGAGATATAGTGGATTAACTCCATCGATACGATCCAAAGGGTCGTTGGTTCTTATAGTAGGAGTCAGCTGAGCTCCAAACCAAGTAAAAAGGAATTGTGTCTTTCATTTTTTGTTTATTTATTTTCACTACAACTTTGATTTACGAGAAAAGATTTTTAAACATATGAGATTCACCCCCCTCACTCTCGTATTTCACGATCCAATAATTGGTATCAAAGCAAGGTTTTTTCTGAAATAACTTAACAATTTTTTAAGTGTTTTAAAAATCTTTTCTATTCTTTGTAAAAGTTTTCGTTTTTTTTTTCTATAGCATTAAAACTTTTATTCTGCACTACTAATCCCAAAATAAAGTCTTGGATACTTTTATTTAATATTTTCTTGCAAGAAATATTTCTTAAAATTAGGGTTTTAGCACCATCTAACCTCCTCTCTTCAACGACAATAATTTTCCATATTGGAAAAGGAGGATGGAAGTTTTTCTCAAGACGGACATCCATCAATGGTTCATAATCTGGCATGGCTACACAACACCAATCAACGAGATTGGAGAAACTCTCGACCCGAAAAAATGGATAACTGAAATGAAGAATAAAGCACAAACTGATTCAAGGGCACTAAACACACTCCAATGTGGTCTAACCACGGAGGAACTCAATCGAATCGATTCATATGACAACTCTAAAGAATTGTGGGACAGATTAGTCAAATTGCATAAAGGAACAAATGATTCAAAGGTAACTAAATGGGATCTTCTCTTGAACCAATTATTTAATGTTAAAATGTTGCATGGAGAAATCACGACTCAACTGTTGGTGCTGGAAGCATTAGCTATGGTAAAGGTTCAAAGTTAAGGTTTATTGTTATCTAATGAACCTGATTAAGTGTGCAGGAAGCTTGAACAGAAAGTCCTAAGGGAACTTAGGCAAGGTGAAAGTCCTAGTTGAGGCTAGGCAATGAAGTCCTGGTCAGACTGACTGAGCAAGAAGTCCTGATCAAGGAGATTGGGCAACGAAGTCCTAGTCCGGGGTATTGGGCAAGAATTCCTGATCAGGGAGATTGGGAAATGAAGTCCTAGTCTGGGGGACTGGGCGGAAGTCTTGGCAGATCAAGGACGCCGGACAAAAGTTCTAGGGGTCGAGGACACTAGGTGGAAAGCTCTGGTGGTCGAGTACACAAGGCAGAAGTCTAGGTGAGTTGAGGATTGGACATCTAGTAGGAAGTCCCGGAGGTCAAGATCGGATGCTGAGCGAAAGTCCAAACAGTCTGGAGGTTCAGATGTTTGGCAACAGGTAAACTCTTCTTAGAGGAGTAGGTGAGGATGCGTTTCCCTTTAAGGGAATAGTAGGTGTCGGTTCGACCTAGGGTTTCACGGGAAAGACAAAAGTCAGAATCTCGAGACTAACAACCTTACATATTGCATTCAAATTATATCTTGTATATGTTAAATCTATGATGAAGTAGCTAAAGCCTAGAACTACTGATCCAGGCGCCTGGAAGGGATCCAGGCGCCTCAAACTGAACCAGGCGCCTTAAAGGGATTGAGGCGCCTCAATGACCTCAGCGCGAGTAGAATAAGGTGGCAGCCTCTGATTGGACGGCAGACGTCAGCAACCAGGTGCCTTAATGAGATTGAGGAACCTGGATCAAGATAAGAGTTGCCGGATAGAGCTTCTCTGAGGAGTCACCATGTTAGCCATAATCTAGGCGCCTCAAATGGATTAAGGCACTTGAATCAGCCTATATAGGCAGTCTTCGATCAGAAGCTTCAAAACAACTTTTGATGAAGTCTTCCATGCTCAATTCTATGCTTCTAAGACTGCGAAAAGCTATTGCGCTAAAGCTACAATGATGCAACGATGCTGCAACACCACTACGAGCTCAAACAAGCCTAACACTTGGTAACTCATAGTTAGTTGTGTTTATTTCAGTTGTCATTTCCTTTTTTACTTATCTTTCTAAGGTTCGCTAAAACTGTTATCGAGTTCTACCTTTGTAAAGAAACAAAACCTTCTTCTCTTTCGAGAAGAAGGTTAATAGTGATTGCCCATTCAGAACGGTCAAACTAGTTGCGGGCCTTGGAGTAGTAGCCACGTGGATACGAACCACATAAAACCATTTTGTTTTGTGTTTGTTTTTATCTTTCCGCTGCATACTTGAGAATTCGAATGTGAAAAAGTGACACTCGCTATTCACCTCCCCCTCTCTAGCGCTTTCTTTGATCCTACATCAACTACACGCGCAAATAAAGGACATCATCAATGGACTCCATCTCATCGGCCACCAACTAGAAAATCGAGATATAATAAGGTACACCCTAAACTCCATCCCTCAAAATGCACTATGGGCATCTATGATAGATGTCTATAAAGTTTCGAAGGATCTTTTCTTAATTAAATTGCATGAATTATTTTTCGAGTTAGAAGTACATGAGCATACTAACTCTAGTCAAATAGAGAAGGGTATAGCTTTGTATGGAAGACAAAATAAAAGCAAGGAGGTCAAGCCCAAGTCAAGACCGAAACAAGAATCTAAGAGCGAGTCAGACTCAGATTCAAACAATGAAGAGGAAATGTTAAACATAGTAAGAAGAATGTTTATCAAAAGGAAGTTCGCCAGATGAAACCAGAAGAAAACACAAGATGCCCCAACCACACCAAAATCAGAAGTTACTTACTATGGGTGACACTACAAACACGAGTGCCCTAAGGAAGGGAAGTCCAAGCTTTCAAGATAGAGAAAAGCACTCAAGGCCACTTGGGATGAATCATCCTCAGAAGATTCAGATACGGAGGAACCAAAGAAATCAAACCTCTTAGCATTCATGACAAGAAACGAGGGGCCCGAGTCCAAGTTTGAGTTCGAGAGAAGCCATGGGTCCATACCCATTTTAGAAGGACTAGATGAGGTAAATTTCCCAACCAAATCTCAAATGATTAAAGTAATTAAATGCTTGTTTAAAAAATTGACTAAATTTGATGATCATATAAACTTAATACTTGAGGAAAATAACAACCTTAAGAAGCATGTTAACTTGAACCCCTCACCTGACTAAGTTCAAGTTGGAACTTCAACTCAAGTTGCAAAACATGAGGAAGAAAATTCTAACCTGAAAGGTCAAGTGGAGGGACTCAAGAAGATGTTGGAAAAGTTTGACTTGGGCTCCAAGTGTTTAAACATGATGCTTGGGTCCCAACGAGCTGTATACAACAAATCTAGACTCGGATACAAAGCCAACACGACAAGCAAGTCATACTTGTCTTTGATTAGTCAAAATGTTAAAAACCAAGTCCAAGCATGGATCCCAAAAGCATGTCTTATTAGTCAAAATGGACCAAACCAATACTGAATCCCTAGGGATCAAATATATTACCTAGATAGACCATATTATGGTTATGATTCAGGAGGAGCTAGCAGAAAAATTATTCATCCTAGTTAAATTGATTGCTTTAAATTTCTTTATACATGTTTAGTTTTATTTTCATTCTTAATTTAGAATGATTAGTCATAAAAATGTTTAACCGAACCTAACAAAATAACATCGGAATGGATTGGGATGATAGTAGGCTAAGGAAACTTTGTCGAAGGCATGTCTACGTTGAATCATATGTGTTCTACCTAGTGCACTAGACCTTGTGGATCTAACTGAAGCTACCCAGTCAAACATGAGCTAGTTAGACCAAAATTCAGTATTAAGTTATTTGGGTTGGTTGTTTTTGGGAAGCTTTGTCATAGGCACGTGGGTAATTTAATGATGTCCTTGTGACTCACCACAACCAGGAAGCTTAACCTATAAACTCCTTCTTGATGAATCCAAAGTTAAGTTTTAATCTAACAAGGGTTAAACAACCTTTTTGAATTCAAATCAATTAATCAAACCATTAATAAATAAACCATAAACTTTTAAATTAAACCTAAATTAATCAATCATTTTAATTAAACCTAAATTAATCAATAATTAAATCTAAATTAATCAATTATTTAAATTAAACCTAAATTAATTTGAAATTAATAAATTAATTATCAAACCAATTAATTCAAAATTAATTAATAAATTACTTTAATTTTAAATTAATCCGATAGTTTTAATTAAATCAAATTCATTTAATTCTAATTAATCTGAAAATAATTGATTCTTAATTTTAACCCAATCAATTTCAAATTTAATTTCTAATAAACTTTAAAGTTAATTTTTAATTAATCTCAATATAATTCTTAATTAAGTGTAACTTATAATCTAATTAATTTAAATTTAATTTGGAATCAATTTTAATTTAATTTAACTTAATTCAAAATAAATTCTAACTCAATTAATTTAATCCTAATTAAAAAACTATAATTAATTCAAAAATAAATCAAATTAAATAAATCAAAAAATTTAATTAATCAATTAAATCAAATTAATTTAATTAATCGAAAAATTATAATCAAATCAAACTTTATTATCTTAATCAATTTCATTTTAATAGAAATTAAAAACATAATTAATATAAACTTAAACTAATTCAAAATTTTAATTAATCTTAACTTAATTAATTAATTTTAACTTAAAACTGAATTAATTTAATTATAAATTAACTTTAACTTAATTAATCTTAAACTTATCAATTAACCTTCACCTAATCATCTGAAGTTTCAATTAAAATTAAAATTAATTTTAAATTTTAATTTGAAACCAACCTTAAATTTAATCTTAACAAATTAAGTAAACAAAAATTAATTAACATTTTTAATTCAAAATTAATTTATGAATTCAAACAAAAATCAAAATGAGAACATTAATAACTGAAATTTTAGAAAATCTTCAAATCATCTCACACAATCATAAGAGTACCATGTTTGAAAATCTAGAATGGGTGAGATGCTAAGTTAATTAATTGAAAATATTTGAAAAGATTTTGAAAACT
>JBBUKS010023769.1:0-11486 GCA_038050645.1 Hedychium gardnerianum
GTAAGACCAATCAATTGGGAGACATTTTTCAGTCCAAAAGAAACCCTAGAAAAGGGATTTTCATGAAGATTTCAAAGCGCCGGTTCTTGAGGGTTTGGAGAAAAAGCGTTGCTGCATTTCTTACCACCAAGAGGCAATCCAAAGCAAGAAATGAGTAAGCAAAGCAAGGTTCTTCATTGTAAAGTCATTTTCGATTTCTCTGCCTCCGGAAAGTGTTCGAGAAAGAAAGAGTTAATAGTAGATGTGATTGCTGGAGTGGACCCTTGGATTAGTCGCCTCAAAGAGACGGATGTCAAGTAAACCAAGGTATTGTGCATGTAGAATCGAGGTTGAAGGAAGGTTTTCACTGCACATTCAATGACGAGCACAAAGCAATGACGAAAAACAATCAAAGTTATTCACCACTTCTCCCCCATCTAATCCTAACACTAGATCCCAAATGAAATTAGTAATGCAATAGAATGAAATGGAAAAGGGAATGATCCATTTCACTCTTCTGTTTGAATGCAAATTCAATAACATAACTAATAAAATATTTAATATTTTTTATTTATCTAATTTTTTATATTTGCTAGTTTTTGAGGTGTCCAATTAGTTTCCCCTATTCAATCCATTCAATTTGGTGGATCCATATAATATGCTTGCTTGTTCCACTAGGCTTGCTTTACTCACCCAATTCGATTGATCCACTTGGCACGACCGACTTGACCTACTTGGACAGCTCAATTACTTCAGTAGCCCTCCCAACTCAACTGACTCATTTAGCTTGATTCAACCGCTTAGCTCACATAGCTTGAGAAACAAACATACATCTAAAGTTCAATATTTAATTGATTGAATAAAAAAAATACACTAAACTTGGATCTGCCTTATAGACAAAAGTATAATACAAAGAACATACAAAGAATATACGGCAATATAGTGCTTTTCCTTATGTCTTTCTATAAAAAAAGTTCACATCATTTTTCTATAAACAAAACCTCGAGCTTTCTTCCTATCAAAATCATCTCACTTTTTTATCCTCAAAAAAAAAAAAAAATTAATCAAGTCGGATAACGTCGAACCTAAGGTGATCGATCCGGCTCCACAAAAAATTTTCACCGGCCACCAAGATAAATCGGAAAGCGCTAATGGAGGTTCATCAAAATGACCAATATTCTTAGATCCGCTTTTCATTGGAGAAAAAATTTTCTACAATGCGCCGTAGCTGAGATTCAAACCTTAAATTCCTTGATTATCCATTGGAGGATCTAATCATCACATTATTATCCCGAGGGTCACTTTTTTACCCACACGAGTATATGAATGTGTATAAATTATGCTTCAAAGACAAAAGTGAAATAGAAACACTTAAATTATTAAACAAGATCCAATATTTCAATAAGTCAACACCTTTAATTTTGCAACTCCTCAACATCACCAAGTCAACCCTGGCAGCCCTTGTTCATTGGTCAACGAGGGTGTAATATTTTTCTCATACCAAGTAATTTGGTTGGCTAGCAGCTTTTACCATGAATAACAAACTACAAACGTGTTTTGTTTTCTTTTTCCATTTGTATATCTATTGGAGTAAAAATAAGATCACCTTAACGGTTTTTTAGAGCATCTCAGATTTTTTTTTTAAGGCCATAAATCACGTGAGATATTTATTTTAATATAATAATTTTTTTATGAGAAAATTAGATATTCAATAAAATATTTTATATCTATTAGAAATTAATCTTAAAATTTATTAAAATAATTATCAATATAAATATCAACTGGACAACCTTTGTATATTTCTTCCTTACAAAAATGATACCTCCGGGATTACAGTACATTGATAGGACAATTAAATTACTATCCATGTACATATAGTTCGATCTCAATTATGATATATTTATAATATTTTTTTAAAATAAGATGTATAATTAGACTTCTAAATTATTCAATAAAAACTTTTATAAAGCTAGGCCGTCCAAAATTTGTCAATTAGTTGATTCATCATTTTAGCTACTATCAATTAATCACCAAGTCAACTTTGGCAGGCCCTCAAGTATTTCTTTCCATTCCACCAAATGAGAGAGGAGGAGGAATCGCACCTTCTTCAGCCACTGAATCCACTTGCGTCTCTGACAATGATGGCCAAATGTTTAGCTTTCTGAAAAGACAGACTTCATGTCATCCAATCCTATCAGGACAAGCTGCCAACCCAACTGGAGAATTGCTTCAGCCATACTTTCTTAAATCTATTCTGAAAGTAGATCACAAGAGAAACCAGATTTGTTTCTGCAGAGATAGAGAGAAAGGGGGAGAGAGAGATGGGGACCTGCTTCTCTTCTGTTTGCTCAGGGGAGGAAGCATCTCCAGCAGGTAAGCAGGAAGGTGATGAGAACACAGTGTACGTGGGGCAAGATGATGAATTGAGCCCTGACACCAAGGGGAGAAGAATTGCTTCCCTGTATTCTCTCCAAGGGAAGAAAGGCCTAAACCAGGATGCTTCTATCCTCTGCAAGGTATATATATATATATATATATCACCACAAATTTTCGGCTGAAAATGATCAAATTTCTCAATTTCGAGTTCTCTCTTTTTGCTGTTTCTTTAGTATCACAATCTATAATTGATATTGGCTGAAGGGCTATGGAGATGAAGATGGACTGTTCTGCGGGGTCTTTGACGGCCATGGGAGAAATGGCCATTTTGTCAGCAAGTTCGTCAGAGACTACCTACCTTCCCTGACGCTCGGCGAGCGCAATTCCCTCCAGCAAGCCAACGAAGGCAGTTCGGTCTCGTCGGAGATGCTCGACGAATGGAATGAGGCTTGCGTCAATGCGTTCAGGGCCATGGACCAAGAACTCGTGCTCAAACTGGAATTGGATTGCACGTACAGTGGAACTACAGCAGTTTCCATCATAAAGCAGGCAATTCCCATGATTTCACAGTCTTTACATGCAGTAGTTACTTCCTAACTCATAACCAAAATGTTACTACAGGGGAAAGATCTAGTCATTGCTAATCTGGGGGATTCGAGAGCAGTAATGGCGGCCGTATCAGAAGACGGCCGCCGCCTCGAGGCAATCCAACTAACTACCGATCTGAAGCCCAGCGTCCCGCGTAAGATCTGAACTTGCCAAATTAGGTTAGTCGACTCTGTCTGATCCGGCAATATTCATGCAGAGGAAGCCGAGAGAATAAGGAAGAGCAACGGCCGCGTGTTCGCGCTCAAGACTGAGCCCCACGTTCAGCGCGTGTGGCTGCCGGACGAGAACTTCCCGGGGCTCGCCATGGCCCGAGCTTTCGGGGACTTCCACCTCAAGAAGTACGGCGTCATCTCCGTCCCTGAAGTCTCGCGTTACCACCTCACGCACAGGGATCTCTTCGTAGTTCTCGCAACGGACGGGGTGAGAAATAGATTAATGCATGCTCAGCGATCGATTTTATCTTAATTTTCATGGATGGATGAATGAATGAATGATTCTGCTTTGGTGTTTGAAGGTATGGGACGTGCTGACGAATGAAGAGGTCGTGTCGGCGGTTTGGTCGAGCAGCAGCCACGAGGAGTCGTCGAGAAGGCTGGTGGAAGTGGCGCGAAGAAGGTGGAAATCCAAGTTTCCTTCGGCAAAAGTCGATGACTGCACTGCTGCTTGCCTCTTCTTCCAGGAGAGAAGAGAGGGCCTTCTCCTCCCACAGACTCTGTAGAGACAGACGACTTTCTCTTAATTTATCTAAATCTTAATTTTTTTCATCATTTGTACTTTTGTTGGATATGCAATGACTTACTTAAAATTGCTAACTTGGCAAGAAACTCACAGTAATCAAAGATCTACTACACAAGTATACAACATTAATCTGGAATTAGCAAGAAGACAGGAGGAAGGGAAAAAAAGAATTATGGAAGCTAGTTTGGGAACCAAAACAATAAACTAATGGATGAACCAAAATCTTAGAAAAACATGCAGAAAGTGTTTGTGACGCGAAACAAATCCAAGTGAGAATCTTATGGAATTTGGATGTACGTGGCCAAGTACTCTTTGGATCATTCCTCATAGCCTCCGTATCTTAGTAAGATAATTATCGCATTACCAAAGTTAACACATATTCAGAGGATGCAAGTCTTATCTCGATATAGCCCCCTCCGATGCTTAAGGTATTAATAGAGTTTTCAAGAAGATGAATAGCAAAATATTAGCATACTTCATTCTTTGATTATCACTCTTCTTTTATAATTCTTATCGCAACGATACTCATTATGATATTTAAATTCTCTTCCCATAACCATCGCCAATCGTCATTACTATCAGTTCATTTACTAATGGTCTCGTGATCTCCTCTCTTGGTACCACTTCGTTATAAATGAATATTGATTCAATCCAAGATCAAGGGATGGGATGACTTAGTAAAATAATCACAGTCGAGCAATTTTGACTGACTGACTACAAGTCAGATTAGTCTTTGTCAAATAAATCTTTCGTGGCGTCATGATTCTCAAGAGGTCAACTTCCGTCAAGTTGAGCTTCAACAGATCAACTTCCTTCAGGTCGGGCTTCTACAAGTCGACCTCCTTTAGATTGGGCTTCGACAAACCGACTTCATCAGGCTTCAACATACCGACTTGCTTCAAGTTGGGCAAATCGACTTCCTTAAATCGACTTCCTTTAGCTCAGGCTTCAATAGACCGACTTCCTTCAAGTCGTGCTTCAATAGATCGACTTTCTTCATGTCAGGCTTCAATAGATCGACTTCCTTTAAGTTGGGTCAGGCTTAAACAGATTGACTTCCTTCAAGCCAGGCTTCAACATACCGACTTTCTTCAGGTCGGGCTTCAATAGATCGACTTCCTTCAAGTCGGGCTTTAGGATGCCAAATAACCAAGAAATCTTTGGAGCAGAGGTCCAAAAGACTCAAGAAAGAGGTTAGAAGGGAGGCCAAGGCGAATCTTGTCAAGGCTTTTCCGACGCTCAAGTTAGACCTAGGAGAAAAAAATAGAGAGAACAAATGGAGAAAAATATGAAAAGTATAGAATTATGAGATTGCTTGCCTTGATGATCACTATAAAAAAACAGCAAATTTGCGACAAAATTTTTTTCGTTGCGAATAATTTGTCGTCAAATTCTACGACAAAAAGATGTAAATTCGTTGCAAATTTTATGACGAATTTTTTGTTCGTCGCAAAATTCGTTGCTATTTTATGATGAAAAATAAATTCGTCGCAAAATTCACCAAATGCAAATCTGTAATGAAAATAAGTTTTTGTCCCAGATTTGGCGATAAATTTAGTTTTCGTCGCAGATTTACGACGAAATTGGGATTCATTGCAAATCTACGACAAATCCCAATTTCGTCGCAAATCTATGATGAAAATGAGATTCATCATAGAATTACAATGTACAATAATTTGACGATAATTTGGCAACGAAAAGGTTTCATCGCCAAATTCGTCGCAAAATATTTTTTTTTCCCAGAAACTGTCTATTTCAACAATTTATGATGTATACAATTAAAAATTCCAAACCAAATCACACTACATCCACATCTACATCCAACATGTAAAATCCAAACCAAATCACAACATACATATCTAAATCAAAACAACAACATCCACGTCCATTTCCAAACCAAACCAAACCAAATCACATCTAACATCCAACATACACATGAAAATATCTAAAATAAGTCAAAACAAATATATCAAATTTATACAAGTTATAATATCCAAAAATATCTAACATTCATACAAATATCTCAATAAATCATCATTCTTTTCATCCTTGGTAGACACTTTCTTCTCCTCTCATTCTTCTTCTTTTTCTGCATTAAAACAAAAAAAAAATATTTGCTCAAACAAGAAAGAAAATTTTCTAAACTAATACAAAACTTAATATATACTTACTTCCTCCGACGTGAATCAATTTTCACTAACCCTGTTCGAAATAAATTAACAGTATTAATCAAAAATACAAAAATGAAGTGTTCATAATCAAATAATAAATATAAAAAATACTAATTCTGAGACAAATAACATTCATACATAAACAAAATCATAAATCGAGCGCTCTTATTATTCAAATCTTAAATCAACACTTAAAAGAACTGTTCATCTGACCTTTTTATGAAGGAATGGATTTTATCTTGTATATTAATATTCCCAACTAGGATATGATCAGAATAACTATAGAAACACATAAGAATTAATTTCGTGTAATTTCAAGCTCTTTAGGTCTATCAACGATTCTAAGACAAATTGAACTTAAAGAGTCTTGGATAAACTAAATAGATAAACCTAAAGGAATGTGTTCGAACAATTTAATTAGTATATAAAAAAATTCACTTAACGAAGTATATTAGATCAAATTTATGTTTGAGGGCATGAGTATGACCAGGAGAATTATAGAAACATATAGGAACTGGTTTCGTGTTATTCCGAGCTCTTTAGGTCTATTAACGAATTTGGGAAAGATTTTTTTTAAAAATAAAATAATTAAATTTTGCAATGAATCCTAGAATTTGTCGCAGAATTGCGACAAATTCTAGGATTCGTCGTAATTTTTTTTATAAAAAAATAAAATCTTTCCCAAATTCGTTAATAGACCTAAAGAGCTCGAAATGACACGAAACTAGTTCCTATATGTTTCTATAATTCTCTTGGTCATACTCATGCCCTCAAACATAAATTTGACCAAAGTGGTGATTTTTTTAACACAATTTAGATTTTTGGGACACGTTTGTATTAAAAAATTCACTTAACGAAATATATTTGGTCAAATTTTTGTTTGAGAGCATGGATATGACCAGGAGAACTATAGAAACACATAGGAACTGATTTTGTATTATTCCGATCTCTCTAAGTCCATCAATAATTTTTGGAAAGATTTTGTTTTTTTAAAAAAAATTGCGACGAATCCGAGAATTCGTCGCAATTCTTTGTTTGACTTTTTAAAAATAGGTCAAATCTACAACAAAACCGAGAATTCATCGCAAATTCTGCGATGAATTCGAGAATTAGTCGTAAATTCTGTGATGAATTAAATATTCGTCGCAGAAATGCAACGAATTTGGCGACGAAAAATATTTTGTTGCTAATTTGCGACGAAATTATTTCGTTGCTAATTTCATTGTTAATTTGTGACGATTCATGTTTTCGTCATAAATTATGTCCCAAATTTGCGACGAAATAATTTCGTCACTAAATTTCGTCCCTAAATAATTATATTTTTGTAGTGTCAAATCTTAAATCAACACTTAAGATAACTGTTCATCTGACCTTTTTACGAAGAAATGGATTTCATCTTGTATATTAATATTCTCAACTATTTATTTTATTGTATTTCCAATATATCAAGAATACTAGGCACTTCCTTAATTTGTGTCATTACTTGATAAGTCAAAAAATATAATATTATAAATAGGAGTTTATTAATTACTCAGAATTAAGATCAATATATGACCATCATTGATTAATAATAAATATTCTATTTATCATGGAATTTACTAGAGATTTAAATTAATCATGTTCCAGTCTTATATAATCAAATTATATAAAGCACTTTCATTCCAATAATCTCATTATTAACAATCAGGATAAAATTATTTCATTCAGAATATAATGAACCGCGCTAGTAATTCTAAATTGAAGATCCCAACTTTAATTTTTAATTATGGACAAATTTAGATTATTATACTTTAAATATCATCCTCTTGTATATAACACTTTATATACAATATTAAAGTCATGTAATAATAATCTAGGGATTTTTTATATTTATAAAGCATCTATAACATACATGCAAAAAATTATTATTAAAAATTTTCTCAAATAAAATTAGAACATTTCTTTATAGGCATATATCCTACCAATCTCCCACTTGCCCTTATAACAAATGTGACATGTTTTTAAGCCCCATCCCTTCAATATGTTGCTCAAAACTCTGAGCCAATAGTGTCTTAGTAAATGGATCAGCTATATTGTTCACAGAAGTGATCTTTTTAACTAAAACATCTCCTCTATTAACAATCTCTCTTATCAAGTGAAAATTTTGCTCAATATGCTTTCCTTTTCAGTGATTCCTTGGTTCTTTAGCATTGGCCACAATAGAATTCAATAGGTTCATGCATGTTTGGAATAGCTTCCAAATCTTTCAAGAATTCACGAAGCCAAACTGCTTCTTTAGCTACTTCGCAAGCTGCAACATACTTAGCCTCCATGGTTGAATCAACAACACAAGTTTGCTTGACACTCCTCCAAATGATGGCACCATTTCCCAAAGTGAACACCACACCAGAAGTAGACTTTCGAAAGTCTTTAACTGATTGAAAATCTAAATCTGTATATCCAATAGGAATCAAATCCCCACCGAAATATACAAGCATGTAGCTCCTCATCCTTCTCAAATATTTGAGTATATGTTTCATTGCTATCCAGTGATCCAATCCTGGATTTGACTGGTATTGACTAACCACTCCCACTGCAAAGCATATGTCGGGTCTTATATACAACATTGCATACATGAGACTACCAACTATCGATGCATAGGGAATTTGTCTCATCTTCTCTTCTTCTTGAGGTGTTTTAGGACACTGCTCTTTAGAGAGATGAACTCCATGTCTAGAAGGCAAATTACCTTTCTTGGAGTTTTGCATTGCAAACCTAACAAGCACCTTGTCAATGTATGATGCTTGAGACAATGCCAAAAGTCTATTCTTACGATCGCGAATAATTTTGATCCCAAAAATATAGCTTGCTTCTCCCAAATCTTTCATTTGGAATTGGTTGGCTAGCCAGTTCTTTACCTTGGACAAATATTCTACATCATTGCCTATGAGCAGAATATCGTCCACATAAAGAACTAAGAAGACCACTTTATCTCCCTTTTTCTACTTATAAATACAAGGTTCACCTACATTTTGATGAAAATCATAAGATTTTATTGCTTCATCAAATTTGATGTTCCAAGATCTAGAAGCTTGCTTGAGTCCATAAATGGATCTTTGTAGCTTGCAGACTTTCTACTCTTGGCCTTTAACCACGGAACCTTGTGGTTGAACTATATAAATGGTTTCCTCAAGATGGTCGTTCAAAAATGTCGTCTTAATATTCATTTGTCATATCTCATAATCATAATGAGCATCAATTGATAAGAGAATCCTAATGGATTTGAGCATTGCTACTGGTGAAAAGGTATCCTCATAATCTATTCCTTCTCTTTGGGTAAAACCCTTAGCCACCAGTCTAGCCTTGAAAGTCTCCACTTTCCCATCGGGTCCTCTCTTTTTCTTATAGATCCATTTGCAACCAATAGATTTAATACCTTCAGGTAGATCTACAAGTTCTCATACTAAATTAGAGTACATGGAATCTATTTCAAGTTTCATGGCTTCTTGCCAGTTCTCCTTATCAACATCATCCTTTGCCATCTTGTATGTCAAAGGATCATCATCACCTCCATCAATGATTGCAACTTGTGCTTCTCCTTCTTCACGATATCGCATGGGCAATCTTATTTCCCTTCCACTACGTCATGGTGGTGGAGGTGATGTTTGATTTGGAGTAGTGGTCTCCTTCCTTGGTTTTTCAACAACTTTTGTTGGCATAGGGTTGATCTCATCAGCTAGCAACTCTTCCATAACTACTTTACTTCTAGGTTTAAAATTTGTCATATAACTATGCTCAAGAAAAATAGCATTTGTCGATACAAATACTTTATTTTCAGTAGCATTATAAAACAGACCTCCTCTTGTTCCTTTGGGATAGCCCACAAAAATATATACTTCCGAATGAGGTTCTAACTTTCTGGTCTTTCCCTTCAACACATGTGCTGGACACCCTATGCGGATGTGCCTCAAACTAGGTTTGAGACAATTCCACAATTCTAAGGGGGTTTTAGGGACTGACTTAGACGGAATAATATTCAAAATATATATTGACGTTTGCAGCGCATAACCCCAAAATGAGGTAGGCAAAGAAGAATAACTTAACATTGATCTCATCATGTCAAGCAAAGTATGATTCCTTCTTTTGGCTACACCATTTTGTTGTAGTGTCCCAGGTGTCGTGAGCTATGATAATATTCCATTTTCAATCAAGTGGTCTTTGAATTCATAATTCATGTATTCTCCTCCTCGATCTGATCGAAGGGTTTTGATTGATTTGTCGAGTTGTTTTTCCTACTTCAGCACGGAATTGTTTGAACTTTTCAAAAGATTCAGACTTTCTTTGCATCAAGTATGCATATCCATATCTCGAATGATCATCAATAAATGTGATGAAATATTCATAGCATCCTCTTGCTTTGACATTCAAAGATCCACATACATCAGAATGTATAATGTCCAGAGGTGCTTTAGCTCTTTCACCTTTAGCCAAAAATTATCTTTTGGTCATTTTTCCTTCTAGACAAGATTCATAGACCGATAAAGTGCTAACATTTAGCTCTTTCAAAGGACCATCCTTTATGAGTCTTTCTATCCTATCTATATTAATATGACCAAGTCTTAAATGCCACAAATATGTGCCATTATTTTTGTTAGAAATCTTTCTTCTTTTGGGGATTGGTTCAACGACTTTGAACATTTCAGTTTAAAGTAAATTATGAGAGATATGTTTAACAAAAAATAGACCATTCTCAACATAACCAAAACAAATATTCATCCCATGTTTATTAATTGAAACAAAGTCAATATTAAAAGAAACTGAAATAAACTATTCATGCAACTTCGAAACTGAAATCAAATTATGTTTAAATCCTGGAATAAAATAAACATTATTTAAAAGCAAATATTTATTATTCTTGAATGACAGTGGTACTGTCCCAACTGCTGTCACTGATAATTTTTTCCCACTGCCAACTCTCATCATGAAAGCTCCTTCTTCAAGATCCCTGGATGTCTCCAACATCTATAAAGAAACACAAACATGGTTAGATGCTCCCAAATCAACTACCAGTTTGAGAAATCATTCTCAACTAAGCATGTTTCCATGACTAGTAAATCAAATTTACCTTGTTTCTTCTTTTGTTTCAGCTCATCAAGATGCTTCTTGTAGTTCCTTTTCCAAT
Source organism: Hedychium gardnerianum (assembly GCA_038050645.1). Classification (NCBI taxonomy): domain Eukaryota; kingdom Viridiplantae; phylum Streptophyta; class Magnoliopsida; order Zingiberales; family Zingiberaceae; genus Hedychium; species Hedychium gardnerianum. The sequence goes on from JBBUKS010023769.1 coordinate 11,035, forward strand.
GACCATCTATGTTATAATGGAAACATTTCCCCTTAGGTTTAGGTTCATTAGCCTTCCCCTTCTTCTTTTGGATTTTTTCTTGCCCTTCAAATTCCCCATATTTTTCTTCTTTTTAGAACAAACCTTCCCCATAGCTACATTAGCCTTTGCAACATTTGCTTTGCCACTCTTATCATCTATAAAAGTTACATATGTTTGTAGCTCATTAAGGAGTTCTATTAGATTATACATCCTATGATTCATGACATAGTCTGTCCTGAATTGAAAGAATATGGGAGAAAGTGTCTCCAGAATCATGCCAACTTGAGTCTTCTCATCAATGTTCACACCATTAATTTTAGCCTTATTGAAATGATTAATCATTTTTAGTACATGTTGTTGGTGCAGGGAGCACCAGAATCAAACCTATATTTTGATGTTGTCAAAGGATCAGAGTTAAGTCTTATTGTTAT
>JBBUKS010023790.1:0-31389 GCA_038050645.1 Hedychium gardnerianum
GGTCTCTTCTGGTATAGTCTTTTCAATGTTTCCTGATAATGGGCTTGGACCTTAGGTATCTGGGCCCTGAATTGCTTGGGCGTTACCTTGCCGAGGGTTGAGCCCGAATACTGTTCTCCCGGTTGTAGGAGCTTGTCCCGATCAAGGGATGCCCGGTTGGAGGAGTTGGTCCCGATCGAGGGATGCCCGATTGGAGGAGCTAGTCCCGATCGAGAGGTGCCCGGTTGGAGGAGCAAGTCCCGATCGAGGGATGCCCGGTTGGAGGAGCAAGTCTCGATCGAGGGATACCCGGTTGGAGGAGGCCTCGATTGGCTTTGTAGTTTTTATCATTGACACGTTGTCAGTTGATTATGGGCCTCGGGGACTTATCTTGACCCCGCATCATAGACATTAGGATAATTCTAAGATTTACCTATGCAAATCCTCAATTTTCAGGTATTTATTTTTGGGTATTATGATCATAGTGCGAGACTTTTTCAACTGGAACTTATCTCTCACGACTTCAATCACAACCATGACGACCATTCATGAGATCCAAAGGACTTTAATACTAACTGACGTCGAACAAGATAGTGATTATCATGCAAGTTGAAGAGAAGAAAAATTTGTGAAGAAGACAAGAAGAGAAATAAAAAAAAAACAAAGAGAACCTGATATCCTTTAGATTTTACCAATAAAAAAAACTTTATTTCCTAATAAAGGATTTTTTTCATACGACTAAATATGACTCTTATATAAATTTAAAATCATAAGACACACTAGAAAGAAGTTTTTTTACAAAAAGAAAAATCCCAAGGGCATCTCCCATGGTGGTTTTTATGGGATTTTTTCTTTGTGGAACCTGTGTCAAAAACCTGGCCGTCATTGTGGCTAGGTTTTTTTTTGTGAAGTTTTAGCTGGGTTCGAGAAATTGAATCCAGGTTTTTCACTTTGGGAGGGCCATAGTAAAATTAATTATTAAATTTTTAATATGATTTAATTAGTTTTTTAATTTTTTTGCCGAACGTTTAATTTCAAACGTTGTTTTTTTTACGTTGGTTAAGTATATTTGGACACGCTACGAGTACGATCAGTAAATTTTGTTTTTATAAATTATTTTTAATAATTTATTATTTAATATTGTATTTCTTGTTTTTAAATTTTTAATATTATTTTTTAACAAATTAGGTGATATAAGAGTGACTCGTTAATAAATAATTGAGATTTTTTAAAGATATGTGAATTATTGAGTGTGAGGCCCGTAAAAAAGTTCTAGGGAGGTTTTTTATAGTGGAGAAAAGAGTGAGATTTTTTTGTGGCACCTTGGAAATAGAAAAACCTCACTTTTTAGGTTTTTTCGGAAATGCCCTAATAGATTGAAATCCTAAAAATTTTAAATGGACTCAGAATTCTAAAATATAAAAATTATCAAAAATATCATAAAACTTTAAAATGATAAAAAAAATTAAATTACCAAAAAAAATAATAAAAATAGATCCTTCCACATCAACTCCGAATTATTTTTTTTTAAAAAAATATATTTTTAAAAACCTCTTTAATATATCTATGTTATTAAGAACAATCAATTTTTAAATGGATAAAATAAAAATTTAAATGTCGAAAGAATATAACAAGAAAGCACTATGCATTTTTTGAAAATTTAGAATTTAAATACGTGAAATAGATTATACGCGATGATAAATTATCTCCGAATATTAACTCAGGTACATTCAACATGAGTTAGAATAAATAATACTGAATCTTATCCACGCGGTTTGGTAAAATATCGGATATATTAATAAACTTGGTTGGCATAATTTTTTTAATAAATAAATTGTTCACAAATTTAATAAGCAAATAAAAAGATTTAATTAAATTATACTCAACTAAACTCATTTAACTATCAAATTATTACTATTTTTTATTATAAAAATAGAATATTTAGCTCATCACGTGTCGTCATGGTCCACCGTCCACCCACGGCCGCTCGGTGGACCAGTTAAATTATTGATGTGGTCGGTTCGACTTTGTGACTCGGCACTCTGTTCCGGTTCCTCTTACGCCCTACCCTCGTCTTCCCCCGTTCGTGGGTTACCCGGAGGGCTGTCGATCCAGATCGCGAAGGAAAGCGAAGACGAAGTATGGGAGTGCCAGCCTTCTACCGATGGCTCGCCGACCGCTACCCCCTATGCATCTCCGAAGTGGTCGAGGAGGAACCCGTGGATCTCACGAGACCCAACCCTAGCGGCGTCGAGTTCGACAATCTATACCTCGACATGAACAACATCATCCATCCCTGTTTCCACCCTGCGGGAAGGGTAAGTGAGAGTGCTTCAGCTCAAGCAAGGTGCCTTTTAGCTTATCGGCCATCTCCTTATTTTGCTCGCGTGAAAAAATGGATTGCCCAGATTATTTGTACATTTGTGCAGTTCAGTTTAGTGATAAATTTTGATAACATCAAAAGATAGTTTTTTTTTTTCTTATTAGCTATAAGACATTATTATTAAAATTAATTTTTTAATTGTCGTCAAGACACTCCTGCACATCTATAAATAAAAGTCAGCATGGTTTTTTTTAGGCACAAATCAAGCAAGTTAATGAATAAAATGCCTACTGTTGAAGGACAATCCCCTCGAAGTGATCGTCCCTTTGACCCTTTCTCTTTTTCTTTTCTCTCTCTCTATGATTGCTTATGATATAGTTTGCAGTTTCTATCAATTTGATATCAGAGCTCCTCACCACCACCAATTTCCCTACATTAACAACCTCTCATCACCACCGTCATCATTTCCCTAGACCTTCATACATTGATTCCATCGTCATCATCATATTGCCACCATAGGATCACATACATTGTGCATGGTCTTAACCTGACTTTAAGAGAAGAAATTATATTCCAACATGACAACTTAAATATCTCAATCTGATAAATACAAAGCCAAAATTGGGTGACTTAAAGCATCCATAACATCTGTTATAACAACAGTAAATGAATTGAAGAAATGCATAGGTAATGGTTAAAGTTTAGGCACACCAACCCAAGGAGAGTTAACTAGTCAATTTTGACAACAACAACAAATCATAGAGCTGACATTTATGAAGATTGAGACAACATCTTTTCACATATAAAGCTGGAATTTCTTTTTTGGGAGGGCAATGATCCTACCGAGTGGATTTAAAGAGTTGATCTTTTTTTCTTTCACTATGCCAAACCATGCAAAAGCGGAGATAGCATCTATGAACCTTGAAGGTAATGCCATCAAATGTGACAATTGACTCGAGACTTGTCCAACATAGGAGGAATCTATTCGAAAGACAAATTAACATTATAAGGATACATGCCAATTTCTTTATATATTTTAACTAAAAACAATTAAGAGATGAGATCATATCTAACCTTATTTATATTGGACAAACTTGAATAAGCTTTTTGTAGACAAGTATAGATCTTGTTCACGAATAGTCTGGTCAATTTTCAACCCTACATTCAAGGATGACAAGATCTACCTTCTTTGGTTGGATCAAAAATCTTCTTACGCCTTGAGAGCTTTTAGCTCATCAATTGTCAGACACTTCTTTAAAGGGAGGTGCTAGTTTTTCTATTCTATTTAAGATGAAAGATTTGCAAATTCATTTACGTTTTTGGGTTAAGGCATTATCAGTTTGGAGGTCCAAAAGAGCATGCATAAAATTTGTAGGTTAACAATGCTTATGTGGCCAGGCTTATTGATAAAATCAAGATTTATCAAGTTGAGAAATGTTTTACTCCATTGGATGCAAACATGAAATTGAGGTTTGATAAGCCCCTTTTAAATCATGAAATCTTAGATTATTTTGAGCACTAGTTGCAAGTCTTATTTACTTGATTACAAGGTCAAACAAGCAACATTTCTTTTTTGGATTTGTAAGTTATTTCATCCAACCTTAAAGGAAGCCACATTCTTATGTTTCAAAGAGGATGCTAAAGTTTACTCAATTCAGCTCATGATATATCTTATTCAAGATTGGTAGTGAGCTTTTCTTGCGATGCTCTATTGATGTTGACTAAGGTGGTGATCTGGATGATCGAAGATATATCTACGAATATATCATCGTATTTGGTTCAACATGTGTTCTTTGGTGTATATCATGACAAAGAATGTTCTTTTCCCCTAGTTGAGAATGTGTTTGGCTAAAGGGATTGGTAGAGGTGGTCTATTTTCACTCCTAAACCGTGGCAACCTGAGTGTGCTCAAGCTCGCGAACAACTTAGTCGCCACAAAAATTGAAATGTGTGAGATTTTTAGATTGGGTATTCTGGTAGGTAATGGTTCAAGACCTTTATTAATTTATAAATAGAGTGGCTTTTCAGGCTATTTAATCCTAGCGTGCCATTATTAGATAGGGCTTTCTTTGTCGCACAAAGTTTAGTGAGAGTGTTATGGACTTATTTACTATGGTTTAAAATAGTGAGTGATAATTTTTGGTATTTCGATACTTCAATAGTCACCCAGTGACTAATGTGTCTTGGTACTTCAGAAATCAATGCCCTAAGACATACCAGGAACTTTAAGCGTATATGTATGTTTCCTTCAAGGCAAAGGAGGGAGAGAAACAATGGTAGGAGAGTATAGGTTGGGAAAGAAACATTTGGGGAAATATTTCCTCAATTTTGTCTAAAACACTCTCCATGTAGAAAGTGTTGATTTCAGCTAAGTGCCTGTTATTTTATAAACAACAACAACAACCGAGCCTTATCCCACTATGTGGGGTCGGCTATCCTGTTATTTTATAAAGAAAATAAAAAATAATTCCTTTGATTATCTTAGTTTTTATTTTTTTTGATGTTTTAAAAAAATCACAAAATAAAGAATCCTTCCTTTTCTCTCTCTCTCCAAAGAAACACAAGCAAGGATCAACTTTGTACTCCTCTATCTCTATACTTCTTTCCTCTCATTCACTTGTTTTAGCAGCACTCGTCTTCTCTCTTTGTACATATTTTGTAGTAATTCAAGAGTCTCTATTGCATCTATGAGGCCAAATAATGTTCACTGCGTGCAGCCTGCTCCTGCCACTTATGATGGTGTTTTCAAGACAATTTTTGATTATATTGATCATCTCTTTGGGCTGGTTCGTCCACGAAGGCTGTTCTTTATGGCAATAGGTCAGCTGCCTAAATTAAATTTTCCTCTGTTAGATACAGAGTCTCCATATTCTGTTGTTGGTATTACTTTTCCATATTTCATTCTTTGCAAATCTTTCAGATGGTGTTGCTCCAAGGGCTAAAATGAATCAGCAACGTTGTCGGCGTTTTAGAGCTGCCAAAGATGCAGCTGAAGCAGTAAGAATCTTATCATTGTCAAATGTCGTTAAGGATCTCAGACAATGCTTAATTGAAGGCATATTGCAGGCTGCAGAAGAGGAAAGGTTGAGGACGGAATTCGAGCTTGAAGGAAGAAATCTGTCTCCTGAGAAACCTGAGACAGCCGACTCAAATGTTATAACACCGGGGACAGAGTTCATGGCGGCACTCTCAATTGCACTTCAGTATTTCATACATTTGAGATTGAATCATACTCCCGGATGGCAGTCAATCAAGGTGTTAATCTCATTGTATCATCAGATGCATGCTTTAGGATCATTTCCTTGCTCAGCGATGTAATCATTGCTGGTTTATTATTAATCATTTGATTTCAGGAAACTTCTCTCTGTTATAATATTCATGGAGATGTGCATTGGATGATTATTTGAAGGTTATATTGTCGGATGCCAATGTGCCGGGAGAGGGTGAACACAAAATTATGTCATATATTCGTTTGCAGCGCAACCTTCCTGGTTTCAACCCGAACACACGCCATTGTTTATATGGCCTGGTGTGTTCTCTTTAACCCTGAAATCTTACAAACCCTTAATCTGTGGTTATCCATCTGTTTTAATATTTCTATGCTATTTTGCAGGATGCAGATCTGATAATGCTTTCTTTAGCAACACATGAGGTCCACTTTTCAATTCTAAGGGAGGTATGTGAATTTGACCAATAACTAGCAATATGCTCTTAATATAGAGTTCAATGACGACAGGAGTTTATGTAGCTGACCCTAAATGGTTGGGACTAATAACTTGTTATTGTTCTATGTAAATTTGGTTTGTAATTTGTTCTTGAGTACGTAGAGAAATATCTTGGTAATTATAGTACTCAAAATCAGATGAAAATCTGATTCCATGGATATTCTTGCAATACCAGTGTAGGGTTTGAATTGCATAATCCTTTTGTATACAAGGGGAAGATCACATTGTTGGACTCCTTTGAGTTTTAAAGCACCTATTTGCTGAAATTCAAATCTTTGAGGAAGTGTTTCATTGATGTCAATGAAGTTTGTAAAGCTGCATCCAGAGATTACAAGTTCAATGTATCAAGAAGCTGAATTATCCATGTACCATAAAAGTTTCTAGTTATGAAGATATATAGCGTGAATATTAAGTATGTGTTTGTATAGTTGTATACTTTTAGTAACATGCTTGCTTGCTCTTCACTACCACATGCATCATTTGTTCTTGGTCACCTTTTGCCACTGCAATTTACATTCCTTTAAGTTATCTTCACTGAAAAACAATGTAACTGACAGGTAATAACCATGCCAGGGCAACAGGAGAAATGTTTCCTGTGTGGCCAAACTGGACATCTTGCAGCTGATTGTAGAGAGGATAAGAAGTCTATGGAGAGTTCACCTATCTACAAAAAGAAATATCAGGTATATTCTAGCAACAAAATGTATTTAATTGTCTGCTTATTCAATACATCTGTTGAAGTATTACATTTTAATCGTTAGCCTGTCCCTATAAATTCGACTCTTTTTTTTCCTTGTTGACAGTATCTTAACACCTGGGTTTTGCGGGAATACTTGGAGAGTGACATGGAAATATGTGATGCTCCATTTCCAATAAACTTTGAACGGCTTGTGGATGATTTTGTCTTTATGTGTTTCTTTGTTGGGAATGACTTTCTACCACACATGCCCACTTTGGAAATTCGTGAGGTTTGTAGCGAACCAATTCCTTTCTCTTCTTTCTTATAGTCTCTTATTCCTTTTAACTTCTTTTTAATATATTTTATGTAACAAGGTTTATAATTTAGTTTGGGATTGTGATGTACAATATTTTTAATAGAGACCTGTTATGTGCTTGTTTATGCTAAAGATGATTTTGTGCTGCAGGGTTCAATAAACCTTCTTATGTATGTTTATAAACGGGAATTTGTAGCAATGGGTGGCTACCTAACAGATGCTGGAGAGGTACTTTTGCTTATTGATGTTCTATTAACTGGTTATTTTTGTGATTATTGTTAGTATTTTTTAATTGATTTTTAAATTGCATGTATACTTGTTACACATGATTTATTGTTCATGACATGATGGTTTATGTGAGAGAAGCTGTTACTGATCTTGGAGGCTGATTGGACCTTGACACGTTATAGCAGATGCAATCTTATATTGCTCTATGCAATTTAAATCTGTAGATTATAAATTTAATTATATAGTATTTTAACCTAAATATCTTCCCGATTAACTGTTGATCCTAGAGATGTAGGGATGATTCACATAGAGTTGGAGGTGTAAACATCAGGAAATGAGAAAGAAGTGTGTTATGTATCGCAGAGAACTATTCAACTTAGAACTGAACGATTAGGTTTACATCATTTCTGCTTGAACATTGATTTCTTAGCTTCTGTATATGTTTTTCCTGATTTAGTCTAAGAATACCAAATCAACAAAAGGTGAGCTATATTTCTCTCATGTTTCCTGGTTGCGATTTCAGTTTTTTCATAAATAAAGGCAATTTGCTTCTTCAGGTTCTCATCATGGCATGCTATCAGTAAATTATAATCATGTAGCCATTATATATCCAAATAAGTGGGATACTGCAATATTAAAGTGTTTGTCTGTATGCAGTGAGTTTGTAACTAAGGAAGCATCTTATATCAGCTTCTTGTACCTTGGTTATACATCAATAATTCACACTCATCTGACAAAAATAATTCTGTTCTCTATGCTTGTGTTGATTTTTTTTCTATATTAGATTTATTTTGATATTACATACCTTCATGTCTGCAGGTTTCATTGGACCGGGTGGAACATTTTATTCAGTCAGTTGCAGTTTATGAAGACCAAATATTTCAAAAGAGAACTCGCATTCAACAGGTGAAAATCTATGTTTATATATTGTTCTATTGGAAATTGGCTATTACTTCTCATTGAAAGAGTGGGAAGTCCATTCAATCGGTCCCATATAAATCACTTTGGAGGAATGAGGCCACCCCCTTAATATAAGCACACCATAGTCTACTACACTTGTTGACGGAGCATGTTGGGATTTAGATATGGTGCATGCTAACAACAAAGTGCCATTTCATGCTTAAGAATGGTGGAGCACATTTTTTCATAAGTAACTTTGGAACTGGGGCTCTATGAGTCTTAACTAACTTATTGAAGTGATTTCATTTAATCACTTTTGTCCTGTAGCCAAAAAGGTAGTCGTGATTATTCTGTATGCACTAATTTTAGTGCTTTGACATGTTAACGTTTGTTGGCTTGATTTGATTTGGCATTCTTGTTGCTTCAAGCAAAAAAGTTGAATTTGGATTAATCCATGTAAGGTGGACTGCCATTAGTTGGTGTCGCAAATTTAGTTTAAGTAGGAAACAATGTCAATGGACTTTTTAGTTCATTGAATATGTGTAAAAAATTGGAGACATTTATCTTCAACCAATGAGTGTCTTTCTTCTCTATTGTCATTATCTTATCCAGGTATGCTATCTCCTTGATCAATATTAAAAGAGCCAATGATTGGTCAGAGAGTTTCTACTGGTTTATCAATTTGTCTTTCCGATTCTTTGTTGGTTGGCTTTTAGGGCGTAAATTTAACAGTGCAATAGGAGTAGAATTAAACAAAAATGTTAATGCTTTTGTCATGAAGGCCACTTTATGTCTATTCACGGCTTCCCTGTATGGAAGCGTTTTCCCATTTCATTGGTTCATATTATATGAAAATTGTCTCTCTGGTAGGCTAAGCAGTATGTTCCCTCTTGTTCCATGAGAACGGAAAGGAGATTAGCAGTCTCCCTTTTTCTCCATCCTCTTGCTTTTGGGTGTTGCTCAGTTGGATTTCTATGTTGTCTACTACAAAATCCTTCATCTACATTTTCTGTTTGGAGCAGAATAAATTTTTCTTTCCAAGTATGGAATGAATTTTCTGCCTTTTGATTACTTCTCAGTTGAGTAGAAAAAGATAGTCTTAGTGAGCAAGCACAAGCAGGGACCCATATATAAATCCTTGTGTAGTGATGGCAGTCTCATGATTACATGCCTCGATAAGCTAGTCTTAGTGAGCAACACAAGCAACCCATGTATAAATCGGTGTTTAGCTGATGATAGTCTCATGATTGCATGCTTTGATTGGCAATCAGACGGAAGTTAAAGAAAACACTTTTTTTTTTTGAAAAAAGTTGAATGAATGAAATAAAATGAAGTTTTTTTTCTAGACCCTTTCAATAGCCTATGTGCCTAGAAGTATTCAGATTTTACTAGGATTGCTAGACCCGTGTGTAGCTGATGGTAATCTCATGGTTACATGCGTTGATTGGTGATTAGACAGAAGTTAAAGAAAACACTTTCTATTGAAAGTTTAATGAATGAAATAAAATAATGTCTTTTTTGAGACCCTTGCAAAAGTTCAGATGCCTAAAAGGTATCAAAGGTTTTACTAGGTTTGTTAGACCTAGCAAAATAAAAATAAATATACACACAATATTTCAAGTAAAATCTGTATAATAAAACAATAATTGGAGAAAATTTAGTAGAAATCTGAAATTGATTTCTAACAATAAAACTGCATTTCTTAGATCAACCAGGAATCTAAGAATTCCTTTATCTTTGATTTTTTTTTTTATGGTTCTTTTTATTCCCATGCTATGTCTTAGCCAAAAAGCAACAGATTCTAAGACAAATATTTCTGCGAATTATACAATGTCTTACCTATTGCTTTTCCATCCAATCCCCATCTCTTACCATATTTTTTATTCATCTATTATGTTACTTTTGTGAAGGTTTCAACAAGCATATGCAGACAATCTATGTAATTGAGTCATTGTATAGTGTAAATGTAGCATTCGGGCATGTGATTAGTATTATAAACATAAAAAATGTATTAACAAAATAACTAATATATAATAGAGTATATTAATTATACTTTCATATTGAAAAAATATGTATGGGAATTATCTAATGAAGAAAACAAGATGCAACAATCTATATTAGTCAACAATGTACAGTCGATGTTGTATGTAAATAAATAACATGGATACAATTACTATCCAAAGTGGTTATCACTTGCAAAACAAGTTTTAAGTGATAGGCTACCAACTAGGGTAGCTTAGCATTTCAGCTTAATTTGATGCTATCTAAACCAGTTCAAACGAGGCAAATATTTTCTTTTCAAACTGCACTTGAAGATTGGATATACAATCTGTGGTCATTATGCTGTCTCCTAAATCGTCCTAGGTGGATGCTTTGTAGAACCTTGCTTATTGCCATTGAACAGGAATTTTATGCGCATTTTTCTCCTTGTTCTTTGAATGATGTTGTTGCATGCTTATTAAATATTACTTTCCCTTTGTGTTAGTGAATGATTTGGTTAAGTTTGTCGTTAGGCCAGCTTTGACATATAATAATATGCTTTAATGATGGATGCCAGGCATATGAAAACAATGAAGAAATAAAGCTCAAAATGCAGAAAGTGGGTTCAGAATCAGAGGATCTTCAATCTGCATCCACTGACAAGGTTTGCCTGGTGTTGATTATTCATAAATGTAACTAATTCTGTTGTCAATGAATTAGGTACCTGTAAAGCATAAAATAAATTATCTGGCTTCATTATGCAATGAATTTATCATGAATTGTAATCAGCTTTTTTCCTTTTTTATTGTCTCAACGTGGATTAAAATCTCAAGCCATTTTGTTCTATATGGGCGAAACATCTCGTAGTTGATTCTACTTTAAATGCATCATGTTATGTTTATTTAACATTCAATTTGATATATTCACCTGTTTCTTCTTTATGATGCATCTTTGGACAAGTAATTTGACTGTGATATGATAAAATAGACCACAAAAATAAGTGTTTCAATAAAGCATACTCATTTGGTAGTCTAAACTTTAGTTTTATATTTCTGGTTTTATGTTGTTATCTACTTTTACTATCTAGCAGCTGTAGCCTATTTTGCAATCTAATTCTTACAAAATGAGATTGTTTTGGTTTCTGTAGAAGAAACCATGTTCACGTTTCATCATTCAAGTAATCTTTTAAAAAATTTTACTTGTGATTTTCTCATCTCTTTCGTGAGATTACCAAGGCATGTCCCTAGAGATTGCTGATTGAGGCATATGATTTATCATGGTGCCGCGCCAATTGGCATGAGATTTGTAAACTACCTTGCATTTGGTATCTTTAAGCATCTCTTCACAAATTCACTTTTTGCCATCCATTCCCCCCTCATCTTGCTCTCTGATATTTTTTTTATCTTGTCCAAGGTCAAGTAGTGCTTGCTTTCCCTCCCACTTGGGGTAGGGAAATTTGAGGGATACAGATTGATCTGTCCTCCCCTTTTAGGGATATGCTTTTTAGCATGATACCCCCTCCCCTCCCTTTGTTCTGTTGGTCTCATCCTGCTGCGGGTGGGAGCAACACTGGTTCAGTCATTCTTCCCTCACTCAGTAGCTGGGACCTAAAGGGCATTCATGATTGGACCTCAGACAAGGGTATGACTAGATATCCGTAGCCGACAAACTAGACCTGATGCTGAAGGCTTGAGGGTTCCTCAGAGCTCAACACATGAATTCTGACTGACGTGCAGTTGACCATAATTTTTTAAAGTAGAAAAGAAATTCATCTTCTGTTATATTTATCCCCCACCTTTGTTTATCGTTTTATCAAAGCTGAGCCTATAATAGATTTCCGAAGCAGCCTGTTAACTCTCTTTGACTTCCTTCTCTTCTTTTTCACTTTGGCAACCTTACAACCACCCAACAACTTCTCTCCACCTTCACACCAAGCACAAGAAAGGTTGCATGTGTAATGTCTCAATCTTGTTGCATGCATGACCCCACCTGGCGCCAAACACTTTCTATTTGCCACCCTACAGAAACCTGTTTCCCATTCACACATCAAGGAAATTCAAGCTCGTAGCCACTTATCAAATCTCTGAGCCATGTGAACAAGCTCTAGCCTAGAGGTGTGCCATAAAATCACCATATCAGCCCCAAATTTAAAACTAAATTGACCCCAAAAGCAGTTTTTCTTCTTCAGGTTTTAGGTGTTCTTGTATTTTAGGTCCGGGTTGAATTTTCAGTTTTTGGTATAAAACTCAAAAGAATGTGATCTGAGCCACTATTTATAACCCATATAATAGATTAATTAAATTATATCATATGGTTAACTAACAGTTATATATTTTATATGTTATTTATAATCAAATACCAACTGTGCTACTAATCAATTAATATTTTTTTAGAGGAGTTGCTTTTTGGCCCTTCCTCTTCTGGCTTTTGTGTTCTGTTTTTTATGATCCCATATGTTCAACTTACTTGCCTCCACCACCCATCCCTGCATCTGTTGTATACCCTGCCTTGGCTATCATTTCTCATTCCATGTTGGCAACACAAATATACTTGACATCGTTTCCGCTTTCCATGATTTCACGAGATTGTTGTTTACATATGCGTTCACCCCCTCTTCCACTGTCCCTTCTTCTTACACGTTGGCAACATGATTGTATTTTTAGAGTTTTATTTATTTTAGTTTCCTATTAATCTTAGTTTTTTTGCTTTTGTGAATTTTTGGAGAATAATATAAAAAGCTCGAAATCTTTGAAAATCCGAAATACCCCAAACCACATGACCCAATCTGGACAAAAAAAACAGAAGCAATATTGATTATTTTTGGGTTTGTGTCCGTATGGGATTTACAGCTTGATAAAATCTAGTATTGTGATACAAAGTTCAACAGAGTATTTTAAATCATAACCAATTTAGAAGAACAGTTCAGTTTTAATCTGCAATAAGATAGTAAAATTTTCTTGCATGTAGAGCTACGTTATTGGGTAAATGTGTCACACAGTTATACTAGCTTTACTGCTCGTTTTAGTTACCTTGCCCTATATGTTGTCTTTAGATCAATCAACTGTCTCCAACTTTTGTTTGTAGAAGATATGCCATCAAAGAGCTTTTTAAAGTATGGGGGATTGTTTTTCAGGTGAAATTAGGTGAACCTGGATACAAAGAACGATATTATGCCGAGAAGTTTGGAGTACAAGAACCAAAACGGATTGACAATATCAAAAGAGATGTCGTGAGTCACTTTCAAATTTTTGCTCTTTATATAAGATTGAAGTGACCATATGTCTCATAGAACTTTGCTTTGCATTAAACTCATCCAGTAGAGGTGTTTGCCATGCTACCAATAGTGTTCAACCAGCCATTTGTTCGGAAATTGTGCTGGTAGACAATCGATAGGAGAGTGTAAAAACAAAATTGTCATGTTCATCTTCATAAACTCTCTCTTTTTTTTTTCCTTCCAGAATCATGTTTATAAACTTCTCTGGCATTAATATTGTTTTATTCCAAATGAAACTAAATATTGTTTGAGGCAGCTGCTTCTTCCTTTCAAAAGATTGATTATTAACTTCTCTGGCATTCATATTTTTTTTATTCCAAATGGAACACAATATTGTTTGAGGCTGCCTTCTATCTTCTAATTATAAATTGTGCGTGACTGTTACAATATGTTTTTGAAAAGTGAAAGGAGCTATCAACTGATGCAACCTTTTTTAGTCCAATTTTTTTTGTCTGACACATGCATTCTGATTTCTCAGGTACAGAAATATGTCGAAGGCCTTTGCTGGATAATGAGATACTACTACCAAAGTGTCTGCTCTTGGCAGTGGTTGGTATTTGTTTTGAGAGCTTGCTGTTATGATAATGTTATTTTCCTATCTGTGGCAGTAGTTCTTTACTGTGCCTCCGGAGTTTGGTTTTTCGGTCTCTTGCTTTATCCCAGTCTGATAGATTACTTAAATTGGGGTTTAAGAACTTTCTACTCCTTGTGTAGGATGTCAATTGTAAATAGAATCTGATAAGGTTGGCAAACATATTGAACAGTTGTTTTCTTAAAATCAAAGCAAGATTTCTTTATTGTTTTTTTAATGTAATGCAATAAATATGATTTCTAGCATAGTATCTTTTACTTTGTATACCAGTATTAATATAGAAATAGGTATCAGCACATATTATAGCAAAAGGTGATTACGTTCACCCCAAGCACCTCTCACAGCCTGTCCTAAGGTTATGTGAAAGGAGGTAAATCACAGGGTCAGCTTATAACCGACCGCCAAGTGACTAAGGGGTGAGAGGAGTTTTTCTCCGAGGGCATGCGCCCGTCGGGAATTGATCCCTGTCCCATTGTAGCAAATCTGTCGCCTACTAACCAACTAGGCACCCTCGTGGGGACAGGCATCCGCACATATGAACTATGTACCACTTCATTCATTTCATGTTAGTTAATTTGGAGATCTACTCAGTAGTTTTTATGGGCTTATTTTTTATTGTTTATTGGCTTACAAGCATATAATTTGGTGACTGGTAGGATTTCTGCCTTCCTTTTTTCTCAAAAAAGAATAGAAAATTGTTTTTTGATAAGTTGCTACATGCTCGAAAACATATTCTCTTCTATTACTTTGAACACAATACCATATTTTCAGTTTTTTTGCACCTTAAAAATGCAATTAATTTTTAATTGATAATTTCTCAATCTATTATTTTTTGGTAATAATGTTTACAATGCCCAAAACAGTTTAAAACTGACAGATGTTCTTTCCAGGTTCTATCCCTATCACTATGCCCCTTTTGCATCCGATCTAAAAGGTTTGGCTGATTTGGAGATCACCTTTTTTCTTGGTCAACCATTTAAGCCATTTGATCAATTAATGGGAACGCTGCCTGCTGCTAGGTCAGTTTAAATTCTGTGTATGATGGTTACATTTAATGGTTAAAGTGTACTTGAATGTGGACATAATGTTAAAAAATAATGTTTCTGTTGGTGCCTAAGTTCAAATGCTTTGCCTAAGCAATATGGGGCATTGATGACTAATCCAAAATCACCATTATGTTCATTCTATCCAAAAGGTAAACTTGTTGCAAGCATTGTTTTTCTTATTTGCCATATTTCTTTTCTTATCAAAATGCCATCCTAGTGAAAAAAAATATTTATGTCTTTTTCCATTCAGACTTTGAGATAGACATGAATGGCAAACGTTTTGCATGGCAGGTGTGTCATTCTTGCTGATTATGTACAACTGCTTTGTTAATCTAACCGTTGACATGCTGCCTTATGGTGACTTTGTTTCCTACTTAGGGTGTTGCAAAACTACCATTCATTGATGAGAGGTTACTACTTGCTGAAACTCAGAAACTTGAAGACACTTTAATGGTGTTGATATGTTTCTTCTTTTTTTCTTTGATTCAATTTTCAAAACATTCTTTTGAAACACTGACCATCAAATAATACTTTCAGGAAGAAGAGAAGTCACGCAATAGGATCATGTGTGATATAATCTATGTTCATCAAAGTCATCGATTGACAGTGCAGATTGCTTACTTATATCATACATTTTCCCATCTGTCAATTCAAGAGCAGCCGTTCTATTGTATTCCAATCGAAACAAATTTCAGGTTACGATGTTTCCCATCATTATGAAGTCAATGGATCGTGTTGGTATTCTTTCCCTTATGAACTCTAACCTTTTCCACTTCATGCCAGTGATGGAATGAATGGGTTCCTTTGTTTGTGTGAGAGGAACCGCTACAGTGCTGCAATACCTACTCCAATTAAAGGTTTAATTGATGTTGAAAACAATAGAGTCTTGTAAGTACTCGTTTTGCAGAAATACTGATTCCCATTTTGGAATTGAAAAACTATTTTAGTTTTACATTAATTAATAAAGCTTATGTTGACTATGCTTATTCCTGTGTCCTTTATTCTGTAGAAATGCTACGTTCATGAATCCTCTATATCACCCACATGTCCCTGAACCTCCTAGAGGCGTAAAGATGCCAGCGAAGGTAATTCCAATATTATGATTTTGAATATTTACATATATTTGCATCAGTATGTTGTTTATTGTTTAATGTTTGTTTTATAAGATATAGCTGTCCATACATTGTTCTTCACATAGCCTTCACATAAAAGATAAATAGTAACTGTTAAATGGATAAGTCAAGCTAATGCAAGCCTCATGTAAATTTTTCTATGAATTTTGCAACAATTAAGTTCCAAGTTCAAAGCATTAATTGCGGCTTGTCTGGTAAGATGACTTGAATCAGCAACCTCAATTTTGTCTGATTATATTTGATATCTCAATGACCATTGCACCCCCGGGGTAATGGTGCAACGGCAGGGGGTGCCTTCTCAGTTTCCCAGGCATCTAAGGTTTAAGTCCTAGAATTTCCCTTTCCCTTAATGGGCGATTGACCAAAGAACGCTGGGCTGATGGGCCGCCCGCTACGGGAGCTTCCTGATGTACCCTGGTAGCCAGTGGGAAATTTCCGTGGGTCGGGCCGGTCATCCCATGATTAGTCGGCATCAGCTGGATACCTGGTGCAAACTAAAAAAAAATATATATAAATTTTATGATCTCAGAGAAAAGTTGAAATTAGCAATATGACAATTTGTTATTCACCGTGAGGGCACAGAGATGGATAGAATGTTTTTTTAGCCATAAGAAAGGATGAGCTTTAGACAATGCTCAAATGGAGAATAGGAGCTACAGACAACATACAGGAACAAGGACGAACTAAGGAGGGAGCAGTATTTTTGCAAAAAGAGGGATATATAATCTCGTACAGGGAGAGAGCTATATTACATGAGAAGACTAAACTCAGAGAACTCAAATTTCATTAACCTGAAGATAATTCAAACAAAGGGGTTAGAGTCTCTTTCTAAATGTCCTGCATTATCCTAAAAACTAGACAAGAAATAATCTAACCCTTAACTTGGTCTATAAATAAAATTATTTCTAAAAAATAACTTCCTAATAAATAAATTTCCTTATTTTATTTGACTTCTCCAAATTTTATTGTACATTTACTAATTTCCTATTTTCATAGTATTTCAATTATAATATTATAAAAACCTACATTTAATTCTAGAATCTAAAATTATAGCTATACAAATAATATCAAGGATATTAGAATAATATTTTTAAAAAAATTTCTTGCATAGATCTAATAAATTTATGAAATAAGTTATTGTATCTATAAATTTTAAATAGATCACTAATATTAGCATTAGGTGTGAACTTGGAATATATACAACAACAATAAAAAAAATAAAAAATCATTTTTACAACAAAATAATTCTAAAAGGTTGCTTGGGTGTTCAACATATAATGAATTAAGATCTTCTAATGGGTTTACATTAAATCTATCTTCTAAATAAGCTGTTAAAGGTGCTTAAATTTTAAGGTTGATTTTGGTATATAGATAGATCGACTTCCATCTATGGTATATACATCAGTAGATATTTCATAAATTTATTATGCACGTATCTATAGAATATTTTCAAAATGATGATTGAACAAATCGCTTTGCATTCCTAAACTTTGAAATATTCTCATAATTAATTTTAAGTCCATCTTGTATATAAAAAATTAACATGGCAAATACAGCAAATATGAAGAAAAAAATCTACTTAACATGATAGAATTAAATTTTAATTTTAAATTAATAGCTTGGGCAATATAGGGCTATTAGAAACTTTTAAAGCTAATTATTCCTTTTTGGATAACCCAACTTCCATCTGTCGGTGCAACATATATCTGCTTGTGTATTATGGCTATTACTCTAGACATTAGAAGTTAAGGTTAGGATTATTGTATATCTATGAGATTCAAAAATATTAATTAAATCTTGTGGTGCTCTCATTAAATATATATTTTTTTATACACGTTGTCTTTCTAGATACTTTTTTTGAATCGAAATTGAAGATAAATTTTTATAAAATATTCAAAGCGCTCGAGTCAACAATAGAAATGGTGGCACAGATTTTACAACAAATTTTGTGAATCTTCTCTTCTTTTTTTTTCAACTGAAAATGCAAAATTTGCAAGCTTCCTATCAGCGGGATTATATAGCATGAGCATTAGCTATTCTAGTCTTGTTACATGGTTGTGCATTGATAGTATCCTTTTTATATTAAAAGGATATGTAAACGGATTTAGTTTCTGATGTGTATTATTATATCATGAAACCCCATTTTCTCATTTGGTAATTCGGATTTGAACATCTGGGACAGATGACAATATATTAATGAAAAGATTATTGTTATGTAGTACCGTGTTATCTTAATGCTAAATAAAAAATTGCTGCTTGGACAGATATTGAGACCATACGATATTAAACCTTTTCCTGGGCTGTGGCATGAAGACAACTATGGGCGACGTCAAAATAGAGAGAGGTATATTTTCATACCCCTAAACCTGGAAACTCTCCACATACCAACCATGGTGCATGTAGGTTAGCTATGTTCATCAAGTTGGATTTCAATTTTGGAATTTGCAGGTTCAGTCTTCTTTTCTAAGATGACCAACAGTGGGCCAACTCATTTTTATGCTTTCAGTATTACTTGCATTTTTCTGCCTTCTGATTTATTTCAGACCAATGCTTACATTACAACTTATGCACGCTTTTTTCTTTCTGATTGACAGTTTCAGGCCACAGGTCTCTGGAGCTCTCTCTGGTCATCTCCTCGGAGAAGCAGCACATCGTCTTGTTAAAAATTCTTTACAGATTAGGTCCAACAACAATGCAGGCTTGCTTGACTTAGCATATCGCAATGCCCCAACTTTTGGCAGCAAAGTCAAACCTACTGGCCCACTCGGATATGAAAGAGGCTATTCTGAGAGTCCGAATTATTATCACTATTCAAATACTGGTATGCAAGGTTTCTCAAACTCGAGGCCAAAACTTCATGACACCCAATTTAGTAAACAAAACACAAGGATGCCAGAATCGTCAAACTCTCACGGTCAGTCATCATATTCTTATGGCCAGTACACTGATATTGTACCAGATGTGTCTCAGCTGAGATTGGAAAATGGCCCAAAACAGCAGCCTCAGATACGAATGCAAAACCCTGGTTTTTCTGCACAGCAACAACAGTTCATCCAGGATGTTGGTCCGCCTCCGCCATTCCCACCTATGAACTGGATCGACAAGCAAATGACGAGAGGTTATAGGGGCAATATTAGTAGGAAAGAGCCTATGGACTCGCCTAGTGAACAAGTAATCAGAGGTCATTCTGGTGGATTTGGCAGGCAAGAATTTTCATCCAGAAACATAAACGATAAGCAGCAGCCAATGCCAATTAATAAAGTCTACCGAGTCAAATCAGCGATGTCACAGGACCTGCCCAAGCCTACTTAGTTGTGAATCTCTGTGTGATTGTGCCTTGGCTTCATAAACAAGGATGCAATTCTGATGTACTCTATATCCCCAGTATATTTAAAGTATAGCAGATGGAGTTTAGTGGATGGATCGGGTCCTTATATTCTTTTCTGGCAGCACAAAGTGAATGGAACGGATTTCACTGGTCCAGTGTGTTAGATTATTACTCTGTTGTACGGGGGTTAATGCATGTGTTTTGAATTCCCCCAATTCGTAGGATATTTTTCTAGTAATTACTAATTTTCTAAACTTTAGGTCCTTTTCCCTGTCATTTGATGCTTCATCGTGCCAATTGTTCGCATTTTCTCTTTATCGTAGCAGATGTTAGCCAGGCTTTCAAAGGTTTCAAGGATTGCAAAGCATTTTTAAGTCCGAAGTGAACTTTTCATAATTTCTGGTACTAACATACATGGATGTCTATAATCTAGTACCAGAAATTTCACTAAATTTCTATAGAGACTACAATTCGTAAACCGATCTCGGTTCGGAAGTAGTAATACAACAAACTTATCAAGACACTGTCGACCCAATCGATGCAACCATAAAATTCTACCCGTTCTAAGAAACAATAATTAGGGGGGAAAATTAGCAGCCATTACACTAAAATGGATTGGTTTATCAATTGGGAAATCTGAATACAATTGCCTTCTACTTCAACTAATACATTTCTATCCACTAAATCTAACAATGTAGAATAAATACGACCAGAACAACATCTTGAAAGCTGGATTTTGGATGTTTAATCAACCTCGAATAAGGTACACCAATGATTCAAAAAAATCAAGCAATTATTTCTGCAACAGCTAAACAATCGATTGATAGTCTTGTGTGAATACTTCCCCCAAAGGACCAAGCCATTGTTATTGAATCACACAAACGCACCTTATGCTGTCATCCGTGTAGTCATCTGACTCTTCAGATTCACTGCATGCAAATAAACACAATCAAAATCACAAGATAAGGCACTGATGCAGAAAACAACTCAAGATTAATTTTAGTCAACCATTTAAGCTCAAGTTAATAGTTTAAGTAATTCCGGAGACTGAAAGAAAAAACTAGATAACTTTGAATGCTGTTGTCAGATAAATGAACTGATTACATGCTGTTACTATCATCTGGAAGTGTTTTTTTTTTTGTTTTTTTTTGTTTTTTCACAAGACAAGTGAGCATATATTGATAATCAACTAGTGTCAAGATAGTGGTTTCAATTTTATATATTTCCATTACAAAATATCAGATTTGAATCATGTCCTTCATAGTTCAGTTAAAAAGAATTCAATTTTTAGATCACATCTAGGAATGTTTAGTAGGATGATAGTAGAAAAAAGAATTATAAAGCAAGATAGTGAAATTTGTTTTTGGCAATTGATTCCAAAACCAGACACAATGAACAAGATAAGAAAATAATGGCAAGAAACTTACGCAGGTTCGAATTCCTTGATCTCAACAAGTTCCTTTCCTGAGGAATCCATCCATTTAACGTTGTCCTTTAGGATCCTTTCCGAATCTGGTGATTTCAGCTTTTTTAGGCTGCTCTTCGGCAAGATCTCACATTTCCCATCCTCTGCACTCTTCTGTTCAATCACAACCTTCTCACCAGAAGGCTTCTTCTCCAACGTAACTGGAACTTGAGCTGGAGTCGCGGACGCAGATGGGGCATCTCCGCATTGTGGGTTAGGCAGGTCACGGCGGACTGACGATTTCGAGCAGCATACTAGAGGATAGTGACAATGGCAGGATGAAACCGTCATTTCAGCTCACAGACACGTTTGGCTCATTTCGTGACCCGAAAGTGGGGAATTTGAAGAAGAAAATACCTCAATTCAACACAGATCTCAGAAAGGATCATAAGATGTTGGAATGAATGCAAGCCCCACTCCAAAGGAGCAAATTTTCTTCAAGGAAATATAACCCTAGATCGAATCGAGAAGGGATTTTACGGATAATTAGGATCGTGTTAAGAAATTGGAGCGAGGAAAGGGAGCCCGAGCCACCAAGATCGTTCCTTTCTAGTCCTTACGGGAAAAATCAAGAACATCGAATCGAAGAGAGCGAAGTGTAACTGTGTAAGGCGACGGAATCAAACGGCAACAAGAGGATTAAGCATCGACAGCCATTATCGCCACACGGCGAGAAGAAAAAGGAACATACAGGGAGAAGCCGAGCCGACAGCAGCCACTGCGTCATTCGCTTCGATCGGCCATGACTTCATCGTCGTCGTCGCAGCGACACCATTTTCCGGTCTTGACGATCGATGTGATTGCCCTAGCGAAAACGAGAAAGAAGGTAGAGAAAAAAAGATGTCTTTTTTCTTAGTACGCTTCATCGGCCGCCCCTTTTATGCATGCCATGTCGGCTTCGGTCACAGTGAAGTGAAGCCACTCATTTATTCACTGTCCCCGCGAAATCATTCTGGCCTTTTTTATTTATCATCATCATCATTTTTTACATTGTCATGCTCAACTAAATTGTCAGAATATGTTCGATCAATTTTATAATTCATTGGCTTTGAATAGAATCTTCCACAGTGCCAGAATGAAGTATTCGTCTACGATCTTTGACTGTCAACAATATCATTCATAATCAACCTGATGCTTTCATTTATGCATTCTTCTTCTGATCTTCGTGGCGTTCTGGTGTTTGATCGACGAGAAACATGATGAACTCGGCCAATGGGTTACTAGATCTCTAGAACAATAACTGGAGGCCAAAGAGAATGGTAAAGTAAAAAAAAAAAATTCAAACATTTCAAAAAACCAATCAAAATCAGAAATTTATGTTTTCAGGACTCACAATCTGAATCTGTCTTGACCCATCTACACTCGTCCTTGCTCTTCTTACCTTCGCCTTCTTCTCCAGCCTGTGCTTTCTCCTGTGTTTCCTCTGTTGATCTATTTTCTATGCGCTTCTTTGGAGCAGTTGGAGCAGAACTTGGCGGCTGCTGCTGTATCTTCTTGGTGAAAATTGCTCTTAATATCTGCCTTGCAGCATTTGGGTTACTGTAATGCATTGTTGAAGAGGAAGAATTTAATACAACAAAGTGTTTTTACCTTCTCCATTCTTGACTCTGGAATTGGATCCCTCAAGCTTGCAGCTGGTGCAAAGCCACTGCTGCATACGAACATCTTCTTGATGATGAAGGAAATGGATTTCTTCTTAATTGCATTAGGATTCTTCCCCAGCAACACATCTTTCACTTTGCTAATCAGCATGATCTTGGTATTCAGGGAGAGATCGCCATTGCTGTCGATCTCCAAGCTCTCTAGATTCGTGCTCGATGTCCTATCAACTGCCGATCTCGATGGGAAATTCAGAAATCTATTTAATGGCGTATTTACTCTGTTGTCATCTTCCATGATCTCTGATCCATTACTGCTGCTGGAATTTGACTTGAGCGAGAGCAACTTCTTTAGCTCATTCTGCAACTGGTTGAATTCTTCAACGCTGAAATCAGATACGTCTTGAGAATCTTCCTTGATTTCTTCATTGTTCCCAAATGTTCCTATGGCTAGTAGTGATTGCGGCCAGTCTTTAAATTCTTCCTTTGGATCATCAGGTAGAGAACCTACAGAGCATAACAGAGATTTAATCAGTTTAAACATGTTGCTGAAATTAAGTTCCATAACATTCACAATGAGGCTCACCAAATCTCTTCTTCTCCTTCCCCCCATGAAACTTATTTTGAACCCAACTCAAGATCTGCAAAATAAAGCAAGAACAATTAATTCATTGCTGAAGATGAAAACTAAGCTGTCAGTCCTCACTCTCATAGTATCAGATGCCTTCGAGTCTTCTTCTCTTCTGTAAACAAAGAGGACAAATCAATTAAAGCAGAATTATTGACAATGGGAAGTGTAGTTTGGTTGAATAGATTGAGAGAGATGGAGTTCTACTTTATAGTACAAGTCCCGAGGTGGAGACTTCAGCACCTGAACTTTTTTGGACAAAAATTGAAAGGGCACCAAATTTTACAAATCATAAAAAAAACGTCCATTAAAAAAAAAAAAAGAAGTTAAATGAGGGTTTCTATTTCGAAAATACCTTTTAACCTGCTTTTATAACCTGAAAAAGTTGCTTTATAATTATTACAATATATTTAAGATAAATTTATAATTTATAATTTATTCTTTATGAAATCTACTTAATAATTATTATAACATATAAAAATAATACAATATATAAAAATTATTGGATAGCCTCCCATGTATTTAATATGAGATTAAGATAATTTAAGATTTATGTTTTAAATATTATTATATTAAAGTATTAGGTACTAATTTGTCAAATTATTTAAATTTTATTAAAATATAGAAATTATTATATAATTGCTATAGTCCTAAACCCTCTAACTCATCCCAAATATGTTGTATCTAGGTAACTTTTATAGTTATAGTAATTATTCGATAGTTTTTATATGGTATAAATTTTAAATTTTAAATTATTTTAAATAAAATATAAAAAGTAACTTTTATATATTATAGAAATTATTCAATAATTTTTATAATAGAATTGAATTTAAGAATATTTTCGAAATAAAATGATTGGAGTAATGCCCATCTATTTTCTTTTAAAAATAAAAAATAAAAATAATGATATACCCATGCTTCTCCCTCTTTCAGCAGCAGGGAAGAAGTGCAACAATTGGCGGTATCTCCTCGCACTCATATCGAAAAGTAACAATTCCGTGCAAAAGTTTAGCACTTTCTGGAGAATTCCACAGAGTATTTTTTTCTGGAGATGTCCGATCAAATCTCTATATTTAATTAATCTTCCCATGGCCGGGTTTTCCATATCAGGACAAGTAGATTCCATTGGAGGATTGCACATTCGCATTCATGGAAGGTTTGACTGTCACTGTTATGTTTCTTTGGACCGGCCTGGGAGGAGAAGAAAAAGAAGGAGAAGAAGGAAGAGAAGAAGAAGGAGAAGAAGGAGACAAGTGCGAGCACACGCAGGAGGCCCGAGAGCACGGCGAGGCACATGAGGTCGGCCATCCCTGCGAGGGCCGAGCAGGGACATGGATAAGGCCTCTATCCCACCTGTTTCCTTAATCACGTACCACGATTAGAGCTCTATATATATAGAGAGAGAGATATGTGGACGTTTTCAAGTATTTGTTTGCAATTGATTGTATTTAGCAAAAGAATTTTAAGAGAGATGAAAAACATGTATATACATTTATTCATTCAATTTTCGGTATTTTAAGTTTTTAAAAATCCACGCGGTAGGTCTGAATGCATGTCTGAATGCATGTATAGAAGTTTTTAAAAGTATATTAATGTTAATTTAAAATGATTTAATTTTTTTTTTAAATTCATCTATTAATTTCGATCGGACGACACTAAGTACTTATGGAATTAAGTCATTTTGATCGAATTATGAGTGTTCTGGGAATTTATTGATAGAGTTCGTGATAATTTTTTTTAAAGTCTTTTGTAAGTTTTCAAAAATTCAATATATTAATTTTATTTTAAAATAATTTGGAGTTTTTTAAATCTATCGATCCGAACTGTTGAATATAAGCATTGTTTGGACGTTATAATATCAAAAAGGAAAATTTTCCTTTAAACGTATATATATTTTTTTAAAAATAGTTCCTAAAGCACAGTTTGGAGCATTAATCTGATCAGTGTTGGAATTTAGATAGATGTTATCAGATATATAAATGTTATAGAAAGGATAAACACTGAAGGAAAATGACCTGAAGTATGTAAAACAAAGAGTTCGTGGTCAATGTTCCTTACCCACCCAACCGACTGTTGTGTTGTGCTGTATGATAATTAACCATGGCCCTCTTCTAGCTCTAACCCTATCACTTTCATGACCAAAGGGGTACATAAAGCTTTCCAGCTCTCCCCGTGCCGTGCATATATTCTGTTCATATATATGATAAATTACTGTCTATTAGTCGATTGGACATATAAAACTATAAAGACTACAGATTGTCCTTGGGACATGATGCGATGAAAAAAAAAAATTGATTTTGGATTTTATGTTGGGTATTTCAGATGATAAAAAATAAAATCGTCATCTCGATAATTTCTTCAGAGTAATCCTCTACTATCTGAAAGAAAAATAAATCACGAGTGACTATTGTAATGAAAGAGGATAGAAACCTGATAAATATTACACTATCAAAGATGGACTTTTAAACCTCTTAATGACAAAACTCCATACAATAATTATTTGCTCGTCTGGTGAGAACTATATTGGGTATTCTCAAATATATGCGAAGTTTGAATCGTAGGTAATGTTGAACAATTCATTAATATTTATTTATATTTTTTAAATTTATCGGATAGTTGAAATTTTTTTTTATGAAATTAGATCGTTCATCTTTCAAATTAATCAAATCGCACAGTTAAATAGCTAAATCATGAGGATTGTGAATTTTTATACGAAAATATATTTTATGTTATACAAATAACGACCAATTTTAAAACAATTTCAAATGTTTTAACATTAATCAAATAGCGTCACGGCTAAGAATTAATATTTCAAAGGTTGACTTCTGAAATTGTATAAGGTGTGTTCTGGATAAGTTTTTTATTATCGAAAATGCAAAAACAAAATATCCTTTTTCTTCTATAAATAAATACAAATACCAAATCAATCAAAAAAATCATTTGGAAACTTATTACACTATTCTACATATATGTATGACCCTTAATTTTAGCAGATGATGCAAATTCATTTTACTAATTCCTCGAGTAAATTTAATTTAAAATGAAAGACACGGGAGTGGAACATTTAATTTAAACAGAAATTTGAAGCATAAAATAAAAGAACATTGAAAAAGTATGAGGTACGAGAGTTCCATAATACCCTATTATTACATTTCGCATTGCTCAAAAGCAAAGATAAGCTTATAACTCACCATTAAGAAGAATAAAAGTGACACGAAATCGATGCAATGAATGATCCATGGATCCTACTCACTACCGTCTACCACCAGTGTTCCATCCACCACCCCAGCCACCAGGCTGGCCACCGTTCCATCCACCACGCTGCTGCTGGCCACCACCGTTCCATCCGCCACGCTGCTGCTGCTGGCCAACGTTCCATCCACCACGCTGCTGCTGCTGGCCAACGTTCCCCCTAACACCACCAGCTTCTTGTTGTCTCTCTTGGAACTCAGCGGCCTTATCGTCTTTCATCTTTTTCACAATTTCAAGTACCTTAGGGTTAAAGAAACGATCTCTGACAAATTTCTTCTCCTCTGCTTGTATCTCTTTTATTGCACTTGGGTAGGGGTTTGGGGGTGGTTTCTTCCCTTGAAGGCGGCAAATTTGCTTCAGCTCGGAGTATGTCTTCTTTCTTGCTTTCTTCTGATTGCGATATTCCATCTAACAGAAAAGAAAGGTGAAATAAGTCAGAATAGTCTGTAGTTAGCTCTCATATCTCAAATTGTATGTTCAATTGTAGATGTTCAATCAGGCAGAAAATTCAATAAGAGTCGATGGACGATTTAGAATGAGACATGTTATATAGTATTCCAAGTCTTCTGCTTATGTGGTAGACAAAATCACAGATAAGATTTTACAAGGATGAAAATGTACATCAGCAACAGCCATAGCTATGTCTTCGGTAACACCTTGTTCCATCAGTTCCAACACTCGCCAAGCGAAAATTCGTGCTGGAGGAGGATCAAAATCACTTATCCTGTCAATATAAGCGAAAAGCATTACTATACATGTTTCATCGCATTTGGTACGCAATCTTATGAACGAAAACTGATGCAGTAAACCTTTCATCAATTTACTTAACCAAAGTTTCAACTTCACATGTAGCAGCACTGAGTAAAAACTAAAAAGTATGAAAATATCTGATGAAATTTTGAAGTAAAAACTTGAGAATTAAAGGATTTATAGACACCCTCAAACTTCTATTGCTAAGTACAGAGAGTTATTCAGTCAAATAACAACAACTCAATATAGATAATATAATAATGTAAATGAAATAGAGAGAATTGAATCACGAGACAAGGAGCCTCATGCCAAAAACTTAACTAGTCACTATATATTAAAAATTCACCAAAAGACCACGTAGGTGTTGAGCTTTAGAGATCCAATTTAAAAATTAGTCAAAAATCCATGAAAAAAAATCTACTAGCAACTGATAAATTGTCAGTGAACGATGCGAATCTTATGGTATTAAAATGGCAGTACAAAAAATGTAGGATGAGCTTTTAACTTCAAACAAAACAAATGCGATCAAGAATCACTTCAAACATGAAAATAGAGGCATATCACCAACTATTGTCGAATGACCTAAAACAGTTTACCAGAGAGCATAAAAAAATCAAAATTGAACCAGGAAAAGTCTATGGACCTTAAAACAACTGTTGGAGCTCAGTGTACCTGACAGCATCATGGTAAAGTGAATCCGGATGTTTCTTGAAGAATCTCTTTACATAAATATCCTCCGGCAGTTTGATAGTTTCGATCTTCGGATCTGCCCTAGGAAATACCACTGGAGGTGCCCTGCACAAAGCCAATTCGATCAATCAATTTTCTAAGATCAAATCTTGATCAGCGATATACTGAACGAAAGTACAGGATAAGAAAGTGAAAGAAAAATGGAAAAAAGAAGTTTCAAATCTAGATGGTGAATGAAACGAGCGTCGCACAATTCCATTGCCTTGAGCCACTTCGGCGTGGGACAGGCGAGGCCCTTCACCAGCTTCCTCATCTTGGTGAGGAGGTCACCGCGCATGTACGTCATCTTTCTCCCTTCTACTGCATCAAATCGGTAGAACGAACAATAATAGCAAACCTCAAGATCATGTCCGAATTTTTTTAGAGTCTAATAATACAACAATTTTGGACGCGAGTGAGAACAGAGGGGTGGAAGGGTGAGGTGATACCGGAGGCCTTCCGGTGGTGGCGGCGTCGACGGGAGGGCACGGAAGCGATCGGCGGCTGGCCGCGAGCGAGAAGAGGCGCGCGAGAGGAGGGAGGGACGAGGTTGGGACAGGGGAAGAGCGAAGTGGTGAGGGCCGCACAAACCCTAATCGACCTAACTAAATACCGGTTTCTATCCGGTTCAACCCGAACTCAACCGCACGATCAAAATCCGATTCCATTTCCAAGTGAACCGTTTCTCAACAATAAATATTGATTGCTTGATTAATGTCTTCTTCCTCTCCTTCCGCCGGACTCTGCCGATCTCCACGACGACCGTTTCGATCATCTTCGAGTTCTCTGATTCGAGGACAAGGTGAAGAAGAACGCGACATGAAAGAGCGAGAGACACGGGGAAGGAGATGCGTCGCCGCCCTCCGCGCTTACTTGGTCGCCCTCGCCCTGGCGTCGCTCTTCCTCGCGCCCGCCGGCGCCCTGCGGTTCGAGCTCGAATCAGGGCACACCAAGTGCGTAACCGAGGACATCAAGCTCCACGCCATGTCCGTCGGGAAGTACTCCGTCGTCATCCCCTCTGACGCCACCCATCTCCCCGATTCTCACAAAATCACCGTTAAGGTATCGATCATTTCCACCCTGATTAAGATATTGTGTTGATCGGATTTTTATGTGGACCCTTGGTCGTTGGAATGCTTGTTTCGTTGTTTTGTTAGGTTACTTCGCCCTACGGTAATAGCATCCACTACGAAGATCGTGTGGAATCAGGCACCTTTGCCTTCAGCGCGAACGAGGAAGGCGACTACTTGGCGTGCGTGTGGGCGCCCTACCACCAACCGGCTGCTACGTTGACAGTAGAATTTGAGTGGCGGACCGGTGTCGCCGCCAAGGACTGGACCAACGTTGCCAAGAAGGGGCAGATCGAAGTAAGCAAATCCTTTCCTATACCTGAATTTCTATGTGAATTTAGTTTTTATCTTAGATATTCTAGTTTTGATTCTTCACAGCAAAGATTTAGATTAGAGGTGGGCGATTCTATCGGAAATAAAATCTTAGGGACATATTTGTGCAAAAAAAGAGAAGAAAAAAGACAAAAGGACCTTGGTTGCATTGACAAACAATAAATAAAACATAAAAGCAAATCATGCTTTTCAACTATCATTGTTCACGTTAATTAAACTATTTTTTTTTCCTTTCATCATTTCCCAATGTACAATTAATAATAAATAGCGAGGACCATAAACATTGATAATAATAAACTACTGTGACAACCAAATATCTAAGAGTTCCCCTGAGAGAGGGAGAATAAACCATGATGTGTTTCTAGGGTGTTTCATCTACCCATAGTATAATCAGTTGCCTGCCCACGTGATCTTTCAATGGATTTCTGAAAGGACTCATTCAAAGAGAGTGCAGAATCCCATGAGTGAATACCTTTGCACCATAAGCCTTAATCTCTTTCAAAAAAATTAAGCCAGGCCAAGTCCATTGGTATATGACGCTTGGCTGGTCTACCAACACTCCTGACATTCCAAGAATTAAACTTAAGCTGCAACATGACAAAAGTAAGTACATGTACATTAGGAAAACAGGGAGAGGGTCCAAACGTGCTAACCTCCAACCCCTCCAAAATGCAATCCACATCCAAGGGACCGCTCAAGGTGTCTGAGCCAACAACAAGCAACAAGGATACATTTTTTGTATTTTGCTGTGTGCAAAACTAGTTGGTTTGAAGAATCAATGGTATCAAGAGCAGCGGAAATAATAGAACACTCCTTTATTCTGCCTCTCTGAATTTGAAGACAAGCTTGTATGAGAGAATTGTCTGAAGTCTCTTTGTTCCTTGTGCTTCATGGTTCTTTAAATAATTGCTGTGCCACTATCATTTGGAAAGGAGAGAAGATTCGTGTTGTGCCTCACATAATGAAGATCCCTTGCTTCTAGTGATGAAACTACCTCTACGGATGTTAATTACTTGGCCATGGGCATTGCTGAATGGGGTTTCACAAAATGAGGTCGATACAGTGTCTATTAATCTTTGTTTGGTCTTTAGGGAATGGTATTTCAAACCCATTCCAGGGACACCTTGAAAAGGCTAGAGGAATAGCCGATTTTGTAATAAGGAAAGAACATTTGACACCCTCCATGTTGTTACTTGGTTGGACAGGGACTTCTCACCTACCTTGTTAGAAGCCACAAGATTGTGTTAGGGCCTGCCTCGTCAGAGCAGGTAGCCTGGGGTGGGAGAGCAATCCAATCTGGGGCATTTTACAACTGAATCTAAATTGTGTTAGTGTGGCAGCCTCCACCATGGATGTAGCCACGATCACTGACAGTGTTTCTTCTTTCAATCCCAGTTCTACTGAAGTGTCAGGGTTGGGTTTGAAAGCTCAATCACGGGGAAATGTTTGGAAGTATTTGTAGGATCGGGTTGGACCGGCTAGAGGGGGATGAATAGCCAGCGAAACAAATTTAGACTATCTCTTGCTTCTTACTTAAGCAAGGATACACACATTAATAATAAAATAAATAAAACATACAAAGAAAAAGAGGCACGTGAATTTTACTTGGTTACAACCGGAGTGGTTGTTAATCCAAGGCAATTGAAAGCTTCACTAGAAAGACTCGCGGAGTAGCCTCTTTACAGCGTTAACGTACAAGACTAGGAAAACTACAGCAGTTAAAACAAGTGTCATTCTGTAAACAAGATGACGTAACCTTTATTTATAGCAAAATGGTCGAGGTAACCGTTTTGCTGACGTGACAGTCATGGGGGCGCCTCTATCAAAACTGATCCATTGGTGATATGACATCGCTAGGGGCGCCTCGGTTGAGCTGACTCGGCTTCCAAATCTCATCCGCTGCAACGAATCTTCAGCGAACAATTGAGGCGCCTCCAAGCAACTGGGGGCGCCTCTGTTCTTCAGGCGGGTGAGGTGCTTCCAAGTGTCCAGGGCGCCTCCATCAAATTGGTGGGTGAGACGCGTCAGAGACCTCCATTGTCTGGGCGCTTGAGGCGCCTC
>JBBUKS010023791.1:0-11485 GCA_038050645.1 Hedychium gardnerianum
TACATCTGTTGAGGTGACATAATCCTGATCACTGATCATATCACACATATTTTGATCAATGATGTACAGATGGCCACCTTAACAGGTGTTCATGATTGTACAGAATAAAGTGTACATGCTAACAAAATTATATATATATATATATATAATAACAACAACTCATGAATATCCGGAATAGAAAAAAAAATGTCCTGCCTGATTAGTGAATGTAAATATTAAAGCATAGTACAATACTAAACCCTATATATAAATTTAGTACATGAATTTGTATTTTTTTCTAATTTCAATTTTTTTTATCTCTATCGGGCAGCGGCGATGCTCACATAAAAAATAAATTTGAGCATTTTTATTTTTAATAGATAAATTACCTGCGTGATAAATTTTTTAAGCCTATTTTGGACATTAAAATAAATAAGTTGAGTTATAGTGTTTCTGAATCTAGGATTTATGATGGAAAAATAATTTAGGATGGGAAGAAATATAATGTGTCATATTTTTTTAAGAATTTTATTTTTAAAATGATGTGATTTTGATTTTCTATTCTTTATTTATTTTAATATTTAAATGAATTTAAAAAATTTGTTGGGTAGGTAATTTATCCAAAAAAATAAAAATATCTAAATTTATTTTTCATGTCAGTATTATCGTCCCCAATAGATAATTACTTATGATCAATTTGAATTCCGGGTAAAAAAGATTGAAATTAGAAAAGAAAAAAAATATAAATTAATATATTAAGAAAATGAATTTATTGATGACAGGATAAAAATTGGAAAAAAGTGTAACGTACGAGATTTAAAATGTAATTTTTTCACATAAACGGGTGGATGAAAAAGAAGACATAAACAATACAAGAAGTGTTGTATAAGAAGAGGCAAGTGATAAAATTTTTCTACTAGATTATGTCTAACCTTTTTAGCGTAAATATTCAATTATTGTTTGCTCACTATCATTCATGATCATCAATAGAAGAACTTTCTTGCACATAAAATAGATGACCGAAGGAATAACTTGCTATCTAAAATTAGATGATCAAAGATAAATGGGAGGAAAAAACAAAAAATAAAGAAAAATAAATTTTGATGTGTTTTTTTTTCTCCTCATTTGAACTCATACTCTGGCATAACTATGACAGGTTTAGGGTTTTCCAAACGCAACTATAAGATCATTTTAGAATTTGCATATAGAATAGCAAAATCCATTATATGAAGTTTCTATCCTTGATAATGAATTATGATAACCAATTTTTACGAGGCAATTTGATTCTCAGTCTACATAAACATTGCACTGAGCAAAAAATGGTGAAAATAATTTTTGGTACGAGTGTTGATGTGCGGGTATTACAACATCTAAATAATATTATATTATGGCAATCTAAATGATATTATAATTAATATGGATGAGTGTTATAACACGTGTATATTAACAACATTCAATTTTTTGAATAATTTTAATGAGTAGATTTTATAAAAAATAAAATATAAAAAATTTATATATAAAGAATATAAATAAATAAATTAACAAAAGACTCATGAATAATAAATGCTAATATTAAAATGAATATGAGTGTGTGTTAATAAAAAAAAAGTGTTAATATAATGAGTGTGTAACATGTTTTTTTAAAGATGTGATATATATTAACATTTAAATTAATACAGATGTTCTAATAAATATCTTTACATATTTTCTGAACTATGAATCACATCAATGGTAGCTAAATTTTAATTATTCATTTTAATTTTCAACACCTGCTAATCAGTTGTCAGAAAGGTGGATGTCGCCGTCAGGGCATGATATGATGGTAAAAGACAAAGTGATTTTTCCAAACGACTAGATTCGAAATTCATGCGGTGCATGCATACGACATTCGAACAACTAGTGACACTGAGATATTACATCAGGAGCCACCTCGCTTTCTAAATTTACTTGATATACGAAAAATATGATCCTGAATTATACATCAAATCCAACGTCAAACACCATTGATGCATAAAATCTAGATATATGATATTTAAAAAAAATATGGATGTCTCCTATGCTACAACCATCCCTACAAACGTCCCTAGTTGACAGACTTGAAAAATCATTCAAATGCGGGATGACAAAATATTTTGATTACACATCATAAAAGTGAAACTTAAAAACGCATGTGAAATTTTTTTCCTCTTCAGTCTTCAGGACGGGAAGTGTCTCATAATTTGATGGAATAACATAATATAATAGCTATAAAAATATAATAATGTTAAAAGCACAATCTCATTTAATGGCCATTTATATTGAGAAAAAGAATTATTATGTGCTCTCCAGTTTTCACATGACAATTATTTGCAAATACAATTTAGTAGAAACAAAAAAAAAGAGACGAAACTTCGTCTTAAGGGCCAGGGAGTTGAACCCGGGTCTTTTGCTTGGAAGGCAATTATCCTAACCGTTGGACTACAAACACTGGTTTATCAATAATGAAATATATGCACATCTTTGATTGCTACGATGGATCCTAATATATTTGTACCTCCATCAACACTGTAATATATTAGGACTAATGGATTGGTGGTATCTTACCAACTTGATCGAGCATGGGTAAATTCAACGGATTGATATAGGAGATATAAAGTTAAGAATTTATATGAAAGTCATCCGTCAAATATTGAGATTAAAGTCAACAGTCAATAGTTTAGATGTAATTTGTCTCGATATATCCTAATCGAGACGCGCCATCCTCCGACTGAGTAAAGACAAAAAGCCAGCAGAATATCCGAGCGGACGAACGCGACCTACCGCAAAAACACTCAGGGTGCCTCTCACCCGATCAGGAAAATTCATAAACAAATAAAGGCATAGAGAAACTCGTTCAGAGAGATCTCTCGATCGGGATGTATCGCACTCCGACCGGCTAGAATCAACATGTCGACCACAAACCTCTTGCTCGGACAAGCCGCTAGGTACTACTCCCATTGAGACTGACAAAGCTATAAGCTGGCGTAATATAGACTTATTAATAATAAATATTGAACGTGCAAGGAATGATGATAGCATTGTTAAGATGTTCTGACATACGAACATCTCCCTTACCGTCGCATACACTCCTTACTGGGGCAACATGCTTTATTAATGAGAAGGGTACTTCTTTTCAGAAAATATATAAGTAAGTCTACACATACGAGGGAGGGGTATGCAAAATACATTCCCCTACTGTTTCATTGTCTGTCGACTTTTTCCTCTTTGATCACTTACTTGAGCGTCAGAGTGATCATGCTGGACATCCTCTCGGCCTTCTTTCTAACCCTCTGATTCTCTTTTTCTCTCCAAGGTTAGCGAAGCTCTTTCGGAGTTCCTTTTCCCGTTTGTTAGCACGTGGTAGCCGAGTCAGCTAGTCATCCAACTCACCGGTGACTCATTTATCAAGGAGTCCAGCGCAGAAACAAATTGGCGCCATCCGGTGTCTCATCTGTCAAGGAGTCAAACGCAAGAACAAATTGATGTCGTCTGTGAGAACATCAAGTCATAAATCGGAAACCGCGATGGATGACACTAGAAGGTCGATTATCATCATGTCTCAAAGAGATCTCGATAAAATAGTGGTCACAGCGATACAAGGCACCTTGCAACAACAGCAAGAGATGTGGTAGCAACAACTGCAGACCATGTGACATTCGCAGCACTATGTGGCATTCGCAGCACCCTGTGAATCCTCCTCCGCGGATGCACGGTGGGTCGGCTGAAGCAACGACAACACCTCGGCAAAACTCGACGCACTCGATCGAAATGTCACCAGCTTTCTTCAGAGTCCCAATCGGGGTTTCACTAAGGCCGGAGCAGTCCGAGGAATCCTTAACCGGGAGGGCCAAAGTTCAGGAGATAGAGAAGGGTAAGGGAGTGATCCCTAACGAGTCTGGGGAACTCAATCGCCCCCCCTTTCTAGGTGAATATTTTGGAAGACCCACTGCTCACTGATCAACGGATCCCGAGGATCATTTATGCTTATTCAAGAACATGTCTATGTTGCATCAGTATACTGACGGAGTTAAATGTTGGGTCTTCCTAACGACCCTCTCAAACCCGAAACAGAGATGATTCAACCAACTCCCGACCTCTTCGTTCGGGAATTCAAGACAGCATTCGTACAACATTTTGCCAACGGTAAAAGATATCTCAAGACTATGCTGGACTTATTTTTTTTTTTAAACAAACGCCCAAAGAATCCCTGAGGGATTATCTTCAACAATTCAATCGGGTGATCTTGGACGTACCGTCAGCCACCCCCGAGATCTTAGTGAGTTCATTCTCATAAGGGTTGTTAGAGGGGGACTTCTTCAGATCATTAGTGAAGAAGCCTCCACTCGATTTTGATAGCTTGAAAAACTGAGCGCTCAAGTACATCAACGTGAAGAAAATCCAACATTTCAGGAGGAAGGAGACGAATGTCACTGTGCCTGACATCACCCTGAGCGGAAGGCACCATCGCCACCATTAAGGCATAAGGATGCCCGATCGGGCCAACATCGCCCGGTGACTCAGGAAGAAGACACGATTGTGCACACAGTGGTGACCTTCTGTACCCCAGGGCGTAAAAGGTGGTTCCCCAAGATGATGGATTATTTCTGTACCTATCATCAGAGCGGAAGTCATGCAACAAAAGATTACTACTAATACAATAGGGGAAGGTCATCTCCCAAACAGATCTCTCCAAATCGAGGCCAGATTGTCGAGCGTCATTCTCCCGACCGAAGGCAAGACGTTGAGCGACATTCACCGGATCGTAGACACACTCCCGCGCGAACTCAAGATGACTACCATCGATCAGAGAAAAGAGTTTGAATGCCAACTAAAGAGCTCCGAGAGTCCCCCCTTCAACAAGAGTTTGACCGAGCAAAAGATAAAAGAAAAATCCCTGTACAAAAAACTATCAGCATGATATTCGGGGGACCCTCTGATGGGGATTTTCATATGGCCCGTAAGGCTCACAGTCGCAAACTGGAAAGTTATGACATTAGCACCAGCCAACGAAGAGGCCCTTTGATAAGCTTCGGACCTCAAGACCTTGAAGTGATCGAGGCATCCCATGAGGATGCCCTGGTGATCCAAGCTTTAATAGTCAACTACGATATAAAGTGGATTTTTGTAGATACCGACAACTCTGTTAATGTAATCTTCAAGAAGGCTTGGGATAGGATGCAAGTCAACGATGAGGAACTCCATCCCATAGCCATCTCGCTGTTCGGATTCACAGGGCATCATGTTCAGCCGCTCGGAAAAATTACCTTATCGTTGACCCTGGGCAACAAGCCCCAAGAAAGAACCAGGAGGACCCCTTTCTTGGTGGTGGACGCGGAGTCTACTTACAACATTATTCTTAGAAGACTAGCGTTAAACCCTTTCCAAGCTTTGGTATCCACGTATCATCAGAAAATGAAATTCCCTGTTGGAGAGTTAATAAGAGAAGTCAAAGGTTATCAGACATCCACTCGAAAATGTTATGTTTATATCATCTGGTCCAATTCAAGAAGTGTCTACAGGGCGGTTGAACCCCAAGTCAACATATGCAATGTGAGTACGAAGCCCGACTGGAAGAGGGTAAAGAAGAAGTTCAAATCCATCTTGACCGGAATAATGGCACCACCCGCATCGCCTTCGACTTACCTTCAGAGCTGAAGGAACGATTGTCGTCTTGTTTGACTAACAATCATGACGTCTTCGCTTGGTCTGCAAAAGAAGTCATAGGTGTGTCACTGGTCATAATGATGCACAAACTCAATGTCCTCCCCGAAGCGCGGGCGGTCAAGCAGAAGAAAAAATACTTCAGATAAAGTCAAGATCAGATAATCCATGCAAAAGTCACTAAGCTTCTCGAGGCATGTCATATTCGGGAAGTGCAGTTTCCGACCTGGCTGGCTAATGTTGTCTTGATACCGAAACCTGACGGCAAATAGAGGGTATGTGTAGATTTCAGAGATTTAAACAGGGTATGCCCAAAAGATTATTACCCTTTGCCGCAGATTGATCAGCTAGTGGACTCGACCTCTAGGTGCGAGTTCATATGCATATTGGACGCCATCAAGGTTATCATCAGTTTCCCTTGGCCCCGGAGGATCAAGAAAACGTTAGTTTTATCACTTCAGGTGGAACTTTTTGTTATACTGTCATGTCATTTGGACTCAAGAACGCAGGTACCACATACTAGCGATTGATGAATCGAGTGTTTAAGCACCAGATCAGGAGGAACATCGAAGTTTATGTCGATGATATCCTGATCAAAACCTCTCGAGAAGAAGATCTCATCTCTGACATTGAAGAAACCTATAGAATGGTGAGTCAATATGGGATCAAACTAAATCCCAACAAATGTCTCTCCGATGTCAAGAGCGACCGCTTACTGGGCTATGTAGTCACCGAGTGGAGAATCAAAGTTAATCCAGAGAAAGTTCAAGCGCTGCAAGATATGTCCCCTCCTTGCAATCTCAAGGAAGCACAGAGACTGGTTGGCCGCATTACAACTCTCTCCCGATTCATAGCCCGATCGACAGACCGGAGCCTTCCATTTTTCAGGGTGTTACGCAATGCCTCCAAGTTTGAGTGGGATGAAAGTTGTGACTAAGTCTTTATGGAGCTCAAGGAGTATTTATCCCGACTTTCTCTCCTCTACAAGCAAGTAACGGGTGAACGGTTGTGGCTCTATCTGTCCGCGGGTGAAGAGGCGATTAGGTCTGCGCTATTGCGAGAAGAAGATAATATATAGTACCTTTCACCAGCCACCTACTCAAAGATGTAGAATGGGGATACACCCCTTTGGAGAAATTAGCACTGGGGTTGACTCTGATAGACGGCCGACTGAGACCCTATTTTCTATCCCACCCGATCATCATCCTGACAAATAGCACTCTTGGTCATGTTTTGACGAACCCCGAGGTCTCAAGAAGATTGATAAAGTGGACGATCGAGCTGAGTGAGTACGACATCCAGTACCAGCCCAGAACGGTTATCAAGGCCCAAGCCTTGGAGGATTTCACGACGGAGACATCGAGTTCGGATTCAGAAGGAACTTGGAGAATTTATATAGACGACTCTATCATCAAGGCAGTGGTGTGGGAGTTTTGCTGGTCTCACCATGAGAGGATATATTTTAATTGTCTATCCGTCTCAATTTCTGAGCCTCCAACAACGAGGCTGAATATGAATCTTTGTTGGCCGGTCTGTAAGCAGCCAAACGAGTGGGAGTCACTCTGGTTATCCTTCACTTAGATTCTCAATTGACCGCTCGGCAACTGGATGAGAGTTTTGGAATAAAAAAATGAGCAGCTGAAGAAATACGTCCAGATCTTTGATTGACTGAAATCAGATTTTCAAGAAGTGATTATTTAGAAGATACCCCGAGTGGACAATCTAAATGCAGACGAACTCGCCAAAATGGCCAGCTCCTTAGTCACATGGACGATGGAGGAACCCATTTCTCAAAACTTGTTCATTTCGCAGATTGAGCATAGGCAGGATGAAGATACTGCGATTGACTGGAGGACACCCGTTATCTCCTACCTTCGGCTCGAGACATTACCTTCGGAAGCCGAGCAACCCAGGCTTCTGAAAAGACGTGCATCTCGGTTTACCTTGATAGGCAATCTCTTATACAAGCGAGGGTTCTCCCGACCACTTTTGAAGTATCTTGGCCCTGACGTTATCGATTATGTTATGAGGCAGATTCATGAAGGTATATGCGAGAATCACATGGGAGGTCGGATGCTCGCCAAAAAGGTCCTATTAATCGGATATTTTTGGCCGACCCTACAACCAAAAAGGCCGACACATCAAAATTCGTGGCTGACTGCGTTTCGTGTCAGAACAATCAAAACTTGCCCCATCACCCGACTGAACCACTAAAGACATCAGTCATCTCATATCCCTTCGACCAATGGGGGATGAACATAGTGGGACCCTTCCCGACCGAGCCCTATCAAAAGAAGTTCTTTTTGATGGTCGTCGACTACTTTTTCAAGTGGGTAGAAGCAGAAACCCTTGCTCGGATAACAGAAGGTGTCATTATAAAATTTCTGTGGAAAAATATTATCTACTGGTTTGGCATACCGCATAAACTAGGTGAAAGCTCCAAAGATGGTGAGAGGAATATGACATTCAATAATCTTTTACTTTAGTCGCCTATCCACAGAGCAACAGGCAGACAGAAGTGATCAACCGGGAGATCGTGAGAGGGCTTAAGGTCAAGTTGGACCATGTGAAGGGAAGTTGGGCTGAAGAGTTGCCCAGCATCCTATGGGCATATCAAATAACGCTAAGAGAAAGCACCAACCCGATACCTTTTCAGTTGGTTTATGGGGGAGAAGCTGTCATACCTGTAGAAGTGGGTGAAGAGTCAATCCGTCGAAGTATGTATGATGGGGACAACGCTAAGCAACGATCTATGGAGTTGGATCTCATCACTGAAATCTGGGAAAAGACTGTCGCTCGGCTAATGGCTTACCATCAGAGGATGCGTCAAACCTACAACAAACGGGTCATCTCCTGAATCTTTCAGGTCAGAGACCTTGTCTGGAGAAAGGTTAAATCGGTTGACGATGTTCACAAGTTAGAGCCTCAATAGAAAGGGTCGTACAAGGTCCTCCGCAAGCTAAGCTCGAGGCCTATTACTTGCAAGACCCAGATGGAAAGGAGCTTGATCGCCCGTGGAGCGCAAATCACCTGCAACCATACTGAACTCGAGGGACTTAAGTATCCTTTCCAAAACGTGTGTATCAAAGGTATGTGAAAAATTGTTTATGAATGAAAAAGCTTAGGTTATTCTCTAGCATTAACTCCTCCTTAATCCGGAGTCGAGAATCTCCATTAAAATACCAAACATTCATTTGATCCGAGGTCGAGGATCTCCTTTAAAGTGCCGAACTCCCCTTGATCTGGGGTCGAGAATCTCCGATAAAGCGCCAAATTCCCCCTGATCCGGGGTCGAGGATCTCCGTTAAAGCGTCGAACTCCTCCCTAATCCGGGGTCGATAATCTCCATTAATGCTCCGAACTCCTCCTAATCTGGGGTCGAGGATCTTCGTTAAAGCGCTGAACTCCCCCTGATCTGGGGTCAAGGATTTTCGTTAAAGCGCTGAACTCTCCCCTGATCCAAGGTTGATGATTTCATTAAAGCACCAAACTCTCCCTTGATCTGGGGTTTAAAATCTCTATTAAAGCGCCAAACTTTTCCCTAATCCGGGGTCGAGAAACTTTGTTGAAACACTAATCCCCCTCCTGACCCCAGGGATTTTCACCGATCAGATGTCTGTCAAGTTATTCTGATTTTTTTAAGGAAAATTGCTAAGTATGAATATACCTCAAAGAGAGAATGACGATGATGAAAGACGATTGCATTCCAGATCAGGAATTACAAAAATATGCCTAAGGCGACTATACAAAATCCTCAAAAGCGTCGAGGGAGGGGGGGATGTCGTCAAAGATCTTATCTAGGCTAATGAAGTTTGAAGGAAGATCGGTTGTTAGATGTCCGTCCTCGCACAACTGCTGGATCGTCCCCTCAGCCCCGAACTGGAACATCTTAACTGTCCGGAGACCCAGCTGGTCGTAGAACTTTTGGGACTTCAAATATTTAGCTCTCTTGATTGCCTAGCGCTCCTCCTCGCCCAACTGGTAGGTTTCCAGTTCATCCTTTAAAGCCCCCAAAGTCACGTCTTTAGCCACCAGTTTGGCGGATTTCCCAAGCAGCTCGGCCCGGAGATCCTTCTCCTTTTCTTTCCATTTGGTAGCTTGCGTCTTCAATTCAGCCCGGGCTTCTTCTTTCTTCTGCTTCTCTGACGACGAGAGGGATTTAGCCTTCTTGACAGCCTCCCTGAGCTTGGCGATCCACTTCGCTTGTTCCTCCGACCGGGACTCTACCTCGGCCTTAGCCGCTTCCATTTGCTCCAGTTGCTCTGCCTTGAGCTGGGCCTCGGAACGCAACATTTTCAACTCCGATTTCAACTCAGATAAATCTTCAACTAGAGGAGTTTCCTGAGCCTCTAACTCGCGTATGCGAGTTTGTTGGGAGTGGTATCGGCGAAGAAGATCGTCAGCTCAGGAGATCATCATCATTCCTTCGACCCAGACCTGCAATAAGACTCACTGTCAATTGCCGCAATGATCAACCTTAGTCATGCAAATCGGTTCCTTACCCCAGTCAGGTCGGTGGTGAACGAATCTATTAGGCGGTTGGTGGTCTTGCCCTGACATATCCCACTCGAGAACGTGGTAAGCCCTCGCCGTTCGTCCCTTTAATCTTAGGGTTGTGTCCCCTTCCTATCGACCGGTGCCTTCCCCGCTTGGGGGGATCATAGTTGTGGGAGGCATGAATTCGGGCAGGGTGACAAACTCCCCAGCCCGAACGCCCTTGCTTTCAGCGCCCGCCCCCATAGGCCCGGTCTGGTGAAATTATTGGAGAAGAGCAGAGAGGCAAGGGAACCACCTCGGATGAGCTAGCACCCAGGGTTACCGCCTGAGAACCTTCAGATGTTCGCCCGGCGGTCTGCGAGCTGACAGGTTGGCATCTCTTTCGTGTATGTTGAGGGGTCGGATGAGGGCTGACCTCCTTGGAAGAAACAGGTATAGGATTGAGTGCATGTGAGAGGGGGGTGAATCACGTGTTTTAAAATCTTTCTTTTCATTTTGAAATCTTGTCAAAAATTCGAGCGTGTAGCGGAAAAATAAATATGACTTAAATAAAAATACACAGAGAGAGAAAACAAAGCACACGGTTGGTTTACTTGGTTCGCAGCCTCTGCGGACTACTACTCCAAGGCTCACGCCCCCTTGGGACGTTTCCGACGGGCAATTCACTAATTCTCTTCCGGAAAATTTCAAAAAGAGCAATCGAGTACAGAATGAGATATAAGAGAGTATAACAAGTCTACACTTCTCTTATGCAGGAGTAACAATAAATAAATAACAATAAAAACTTCATTATCCAACTAAAGTACTGCTGCCAATGAAGACTTGATATTAGTTCGGTGTAGCAGGGTCGTAGTACAGCAATCGTAGGCACTCAGAATAGTAGTATGGCATGGAAATTGAGTCTGAAAGCGAAGCTCCAAGCTACTGGTCAAGTAGTTC
The DNA here is from genome assembly GCA_038050645.1 of Hedychium gardnerianum. Taxonomy (NCBI): domain Eukaryota; kingdom Viridiplantae; phylum Streptophyta; class Magnoliopsida; order Zingiberales; family Zingiberaceae; genus Hedychium; species Hedychium gardnerianum. Next base: position 11,095 of record JBBUKS010023791.1, read on the forward strand.
TTTTATAAGTCATTGGGGGCGTCTCCAATGCTCCGGGGCGCCTTCATTGAAGCTTATCAGATCGAGATAGTCACTGCTTATCCACTCTGAGGTACCTCCAAGCACTCTAGAGTACCTCCAACGGCTATGCGGGTCAACAATGCTTATCCATGCATTAAGGCGCCCCCATCCATCCAAGGCGCCTCCAACGCTGAGGCGCCCCAGCACCCCGAGGCGCCTCCAGTGCCTCAAGCGCTGAGGCGCCCCCAGCCGTTCAAGGCGCCTCCAGCGCCTCTAGTGTTGAGGCGCCCCAATCGTTTGAGGCGCCTCCAGTGCTGAGGTGCTTTCATCCCACCAAGGCTTTAATTCATGTAAAATATGTAAATACAAAAATACCTGCAGCAAAGGAGTT
>JBBUKS010023812.1:0-11484 GCA_038050645.1 Hedychium gardnerianum
TTGTGGCGATCAAAACCCCCATGACTTATCACTCACCTTCTCATCTTTCTTGAGTGTGGCGTCAATATCCTTCCCTAAATCTGAATATCAAGGCGATCTGTTTCCAAGGTGCTTATCACTCTGACTAGTTAATCTTAGTCTATTTCTTTGGCAAACTTGGTTTCATTTGACTGTTATGTTTTGGATATTATGACTTTTCCTATTTTGACTTATTACTGCTTTTGACATAGTTGACTTTATCCTAACTTATGTTTGTTTGCTTCATTATCTTAATTCTTGCATATTATCTGTGACTTGATCATATTCCACTTGTCTTATTTAAGTGATATTATTTCTATCCCTTTTCTAATTTAACCCAGTTTTTAAAATATGAAAAAGGGGGAGAGAAATTAAATTCAGTGGGAGTTATGATTAAGGGGGAGTTAAAATTTAAATTTATAAATTCATATATGATTGCACCTAATCTTATCTTTTTTTTTCATACATTGAATATAAATCTCAAATATTAATTATGATTTTTCACTAACTTTAACTTAGTTTTCATACTATTAAAAAGAGAGAGATTATTGGTGCTAGGAGCATAACATTTAACCCAAAGTTTTGAAGTATGAATAAAGTTAAAGTTAGGTTTGTTAAAATCTAACGGATCGTTGTCAAATATGCAGGTGTATGTTTCTTGACAAGAGGAAAAGTCAAAGCGAGTGAAGCTAGGTAGCTGGAAGAAGTCAGGAAATGGAAAAGTCCTGGTTGGGAATCAGTCAGGAGCTAAGTCTTGGTTGGGAACTAAGCAAATAAGTCCAAGTATATGGAATCAGCTGAGAGCTGATTGCTTGGGAAATAAGTTGAAGTGTGATTGCTTGGCAAACAAGTCAAAGTGTGTGGAATCAGCTAGGAGATGATTGCTTGGCAAACAAGTCTAAGTGTGTGGAATCAGCTAGGAGCTGATTGCTTAGCAAACAAAGTCCAAATGGAAGTAGCTGGGAGCTGTGGCTTGACAACCTAAACTAGATAGGTCAAAATATAATCAAGTGCGAGTAACTTTAAATACTATATCCTACTCATTACATGTAACAACTGTCGGGAAGCAAAGTTCAACGGTTTTAGACGACCAAAAGTTCAACTGACTGGTGATAACCCTCAACAGGTAAAGTTGGAGGGTTGACCAGAGCGTATGGGCAACCGTTGAAGCTTTCAGGAGATCGGGAGATGAAATTATTAGCAACCCGAGCGAGTCGGGTCAAGATTAGATTTGACCCCTTTACAAGTAACTGGAGGGCTTTTAGTTGACCGGGTAGCTCAGTTAACATTATCTACTGGATATACATTGCAGCCACTTTAGCATGATTTAGGCGAACGGGGAGGCTCTAGTCGACCGAGATATGCCACGTCAGCAATAGAGAGGGGGCTATATAAGGGCCTCGAGGTAGAGCTTGCAAATCACCAATTCATTCTCTGTGCTCGTGCTCTAGTGGTCTCGTGATCTCTTTGTTGCGACTTCAACACTCTACAACCCGCGTTTCATTTCTGATCGGCAACATCTAGAATAAATTTTATATTGGTTGTGTTTCCTTATTTTTAATACCATGCTTAATTTTTAGATTTTTTTCTGTAAGATTTCTCCACCTAGGAAAATTTAGAAATAAGAATCATATTTTATTATTGTTGCGCATACAAGTTTCTGCTTTGATTTAACTGTGCTTAATCTTCATTTTTGATTTAACTGATAAACTGTTAAATTAATATTTATTTTTGCTGTGCTATTTCTCTATTTATTTGTTATTTCTTGAATTATCAATTCATAAAATTCATAATACTATTCACCTCCCCTCTAGCGTTGGCTTAACAATAGGAAGATTTCGAGCCTATATATGTATTTGTGTGTGCGAAATAAGAGCCCTGGACTTCCTTTTATAAAAGGTTGTCGACTGACTATTGATGTGGTTCTTTTTCGGTCACTTGGAAACTCTTCCGTTCACCTTGACCATGCTGCTCCAACTGTTGATTCAATCCACACACAATTTGGATCTGGAGGCGACTTTCGATCACTGGACTTCTATTGCCTGATGTTTGGTCACCTGACCTTCTAAATCCTTTGCTCCTTGCCAAGTGTCTTAACCAATTGCTTGTTGACCCATCAAACTTTGATCACTTCTAATGTATAGTCACCTGGCCCATAAGAGTTTGGTCACCTAACCTGATTGCTAGACATCTAATCTCCTTGATTCATCTGAACTTCTTCTACCAAATGTTTGGTCACTAATCCACTAGAGTTTTCCTTCTACTTAGATTTTGATCACTTGATATAACAAGTCTTTTTATCAAGATTTCTACATTTGAACGCTTGACAAACATATTAAATCCACAAAATAATCTAATTATAAACTACCATACAAGTTCAAAGTGGTACTCCTTGCACCAATAATCTTTTCTTTTTTTTGTGTGAAAATCAGATTTAAAGTTTAAAAAGTAAATGTTTTCTTCTCCACCCCACCCCACCCCAAATTTTCTTTTCTCTCCTTTTTTTATACATCAACAATAGGATAAAGAAAGAAAATAAAAATCTATTTTTTAAAAAACACTAAAGGGAAATGTTTGAAAATATATATATTTTTAACAAAATTAACCTTATTTTCAATGACTTTTCAAAATCAGATTAATTTTTGAAACTAACTTTTAAAAATTATATTTTCATCTTATGCATGCAATGAAGTCAATGTAGTTAAGTCATAAAAGAGCATTTATAACTAAATAGTAGTGGAGGTAATCATAGTTAAGCATGCATTAACATAACTAAAGTCAAATAATTGTTAATCGAAGTCAACAAATCAAAATGGAATAAATTAATTCAAAGCAAGATAATTGACCTAGTGAAGCAAAATTGAGATAGTTGATTGAAGTGTGTATTTCTTATGTATTTTTTAGCATTGTTTAGCATACATTCAATTCATTTCATGAGTATATTTTGCATTCATAAATTTTCTTTCGATTATTTTCATTACTTTTACTGCTTTAGTTCGGAGGTCTACTCTTTGTTGGTTTTCATTGATAGGACGCATTTTTGGAGTAAAAACGGAGCATTAAAGCCTTGGAATGAGAAGTTGCAGCAAATAACATGCTCTGGCCATGTACCAGGACAAGGGCGTGTTCCACTGGGTAAAATTAATTGAAAAACGGAGTAGAAACGGAGTCTCTAGCAGCCAACACGACCTGACCATGCTTCACCCGGAGACCGGCAACTACTTGTTTTCCTCTAGCAAGACGAACATGGCCCGACCGTGCCTCGGCCCCAGGATACTACCGTGGCCAACACGACCTTGCCGTTCCTCATCCCCAAATTCTTGCCATGACCAACACAACTCGGCCTTGCCTTGGCCTAAGATGTAGCCGAGGCCAACACGACCCGGTCATGCCTAATAGGCACGACCGTGTCGCGGGTAGTTTTTCCCTGATGGTTTGGTGATTCCCAACTATTTTTAACGGTTGGGAGGACTATAAAAGGCCCAAGAGCCCCCTACCTCGAGAAGGAGGGTTCTTCCCTTTCTAAGGAATCCTAGAGAGCCATTTTTCACAGCCATTGCGATGATTCGTCCACCATCAGAGCTTGGAGTTCCTTTTGAAGATCGACAACCTTTCTTTATTTGGGATTATAAGATGCTTTTTTTCATGTCGTTGGATTGTTTCTCCTTTTCTATGGGGTAGTTCTCTAGATTATAGTATTAAGAAGTAGCTACAATGTAATTGTTGATGTATGAACTAAGTATTTATTTAACTTTCTCTATTACATGACATCTTTATTCCTTTCTTGCTTTATTGTGTATGCTATAAATGCCATAGGATGTGGAGAGTCAGTCACAAGTAGAGGATATAATCTAGATGAACCGTAGAGCCTTAGTGATAGGGGTAGTCCATAGAAGCGGACATTCTAGCATTATCGCCTTAAATGTAGACCGGTTGACCACAAGGGAACAACTATCACATGACTTAATAGGTTTACGCCAATTCAATACTAGAGAGTATAGAGGATAATCTAAATGAACCGTGGAATCCTAGTGAAAGGGGTAGTCCCTTAAAGTGGACTTCTAGCATTCTCACCTTGCAAAGATGCATCAAGTTTAGGTAGACACTCCGCATAGTTCCCAAAGTCCGTATCAATAATTTGGGATAAGTCACCCTACATGTGAATAAACATAGAGGTAGAAAAGTGAACAATACTTAGAATGTCAACAAACATCGTAGCAAAACTAAAGTCCTAGAATCGTTCCCTCACATTCAAATTTCTTCTCACTCACTCTCTTTTTCTCTCTCTTTTGTTAACTTGACCAACTTCGATTCTCTAGATAACTAGCTTCATACAATCAATCAGTACTTAGTCAATAGTCCTTGTGGGATCGATATTTTATTAATTGACGACAACCGTGCACTTATGAAATTGACACATCAAGTTTTTGACGTCGTTGTCGGAGACTATTTTGATCAATATTGATTGACCAATGATTTAATTAATCTAGATTTCTTTCTTTCTTGCTTTTAATTTTGCATCTCTTTTCTTTCTCTGAAATTCTACATTTCTATTTTTCTAAATAACTCTGTTTTGTAGGTGATTGAGATTGTTTCTCTTTTATGCAAAGATCTAACCTTGCAGGAAATCTTTTTCCTCTTGACCCTGAAATTGATAGAACATTTTGTTGAAGAAGGAATTTGCAAGAGCAATTAGAAGCAGAGCAAACTCAAAACAACCATGACAAACAAAGCATTGAAAGACTATGCTGCACAAAGCGCCCGGAGTCTAAGGTCAAGTATCACCAGACCTTCAATAAAGGTCAACAACTGATAATTAAAGCATGTTGTGATTTCAATGGTTTAACAAAATCAGTTTGACGTAGGACCAATCAAGGATCCTAATTAGCACTTGGAAACATTTTTGGAGATTTGTGGTATAATGAAGATTAATGGTGCCACTGCAGATGCAATCAGATTGCCTCTATTCACATTTTCATTGCGGGATAAAGCCAAGGCTTGGCTTAATTCTCTACCGATTGACAGCATAACCACTTGGGAATAGTGTGAACAACGGTTGATGTGCGTAGATTATACATGTTTATAGGCATTGTTTGTCATACATTTACTTGCATTTCATGAGCATGATTTACATTAGTGAAACTACATGATAGAATTATACTGATTCTCTAGATATTATGACGTATCATTTACACACATAAATATAGATTGCAGGTTTTGCTTGAGGAGAAGCAAAAGTTTAAGTTTGGGGGTGTGTATTTCTTACATATTTTTTGAGCATTGTTTAGCATATATTCTATTGCATTTCATCAACATATTTTGTATTCGTACATCTTCTTTCTATTATTTTCATTATTTTTACTCTTTTAGTTCGAAGGTTTTCTCTTTGCTTATTTTCATTGATAAGACGTGTTTTCAAAGTAAAAACGAAGCATTCAAAGCCTTGTAATGAGGCGTGTTCCTCTGGGTGAAATTAATTGAAGAATGGAGTGGAAATGGAGTGGAAATGGAGTCTCCAGGCACAGTTGTGTCTCACCCGGAGACCAGCTGCTACTTGTTTTCCTCTAGCCAGACAAACATGGCCTAGCCTTACCTCAGCCTCGTGATCCTACCGTGGACAACATGGCTTGGTCGTGACTCGTCCCCAAGTTCCCGCCGCGGCCAACATGGCCTTGACCTTAGATGCTGGCCGAGGCCAACACGGACCGACCGTGTCTCACAAGCATGACCATATCGCGGGGAGTTTTCCCCCAATGGTTAGGTGATTCCCAACCATTTTTAACTGTTGGGAGAGCTATAAAGGCCCAATAAGCCACTTTCCTTGGGAAGGAGGGTTCTTCCCTTTCTAGGAAACCCTATAGAGCCATTTTTCATAGCCATCGCGATGATCCATCCACCATCAGAGCTTGGAGTTCCTTTTGAAGACCGACAACCATCTCGATAAGCTTCCTTCTCTCCCCATTCTCTATTTGGTATTGTAAGATGCTTTCTTTCATGTCTTTGGATTGTTTCTTCTTCTCTATGAAGTAGTTCCTCAGATTCTAGGATTAGGAAGTAGCTACGATGTAATTGTTGATCCATGAACTATTTGTTTAACTTTCTCTAGTGCATGACATGTTTATTCCTTGTTCCTACTTTATTGTGTATGCTATAAATGCCATAGGATGTGGAGAGTCGGTCACAAGTAGAAGAGATAATGTAGATGAACTGTGGAGCCCTAGTGATAGGGGTAGTTCGTAGAAGCGGACATTTTAGCATTATTGCCTTGAATGTAGACCGACTTGCCACAAGGGGACAACTATCACAGAACTTAATGGGTTTTCCTCATTTTAATACTAGGGAGTACAAAGGATAATCTAGATGAACTTTGGAACCCTAGTGACAGGGGGTAGTTCCTCAAAGCGGACTTCTAACATTATCACTTTGCAAAGAGGCATCGAGTTTAGGTAGACACGTCGACATAGTTTCAAAAGTACATATAGGTAATTTGGGATAAGTCACCCTACATGCGAATAAACATAGAGGTAGAAAAGTGAACAATACTTAGAATGAAACATCATAGCGAAATCGAAGTCCTAGAATCGATCCCTCCAATTTAGATTTCTCTTTCAACCATTCAATTGCTTTCGACCTCTCAATTGCTCTCTCTCTCTCTCTCTCTCTCTCTAGTGAACTAGACCAACTTCAATTCTCTAGATAATGAACTTCACACACTCAACCAGTATTTAGTCAACAATCCTCGTGTGATTGATATTTTATTACTTGACGACAACTTTGTACTTGTGGAATTGAGATAGTTGATTATAACTAAGTTTTTTTATAGAACTTGATAGAACGATCAATGTATACTAACTGAGTGCAGTAAACAAGACTACTTAGACCGTAATAGTCAATAATTTCTATGATGTCATGATAGTGGCTCAAAAAGAACTCCCTATAGTATTATTTGGTGTGCATGGGTATAAAGATTTGATCATGAAATCTAGTCCTAAGTTCCTCAAATGAAAATCTAGGATCTAAACAAATAAACAATATTAAATTACACTTATGAAAAAGCTTTAAAACTTTAGAAGACAAAGTTTTAGGGGTTGTTATGGAGGCATAATGACATTGAAGAGATTGAGGATACAAAACTTGGGTTTTGGGAAGAAGAAAGAGCTTAAAGGTGTGAGGTCGCCTAGCGCTCTCTGCCCATTTTTATAAACTTATCCAGGAGATCAGAGGGAGTTCAGGCGCCTAAGGGTGTCTGATCTGCAGGCACTCATGACTTATACTACGGATGCATAGAGTCCGAATTTGAGACCTTAACCCTAATTTTCACCACCTATATTAAATATGATTTTAATTTTTACCGTAGATATCCTGGCGTTCAAAAGGTTCCGAGCTATCGTATTTCAACTTTTCACCAACCAGAATTTATCATTTTATCAGTTTGTGTTCGGGTGCTCAAAAGAGTTCCATGCGATCCTTAAGTTAAAATTTTGATTAATTTAAATTTAAAATCAGTCTTAACTTAAGTTTATAGGTTGATTGTGTTGGTTTTGGTTGATGAACGTCCTAATTTCAACAATTTAACTAAGTTAATCAACCAAAAGTAATATTTTAGATAAAAATATAAATGTTTGAAAATAATTTTAAAATCTTTTTGACATGTCCAACAATTATTTCCAACTTAAATGTCTATGAGACATTAGTCTTCAATGAGTTGATCACCCAAGTGATCGATTTGGGTTTATTAACCTTGGTTCATATCGATGCACATACATAAGCACCTAGAACTAAAGTATAATCTTAGCATCTCACGCCCATCTATATGGTTCAATATACAAACATTTAACCTTGAGTGTTTATGAAATTGCCTAGATCTATAGGTTGATTTAATCTACAGTAGATCTTAGGATAAGTCCATTTCTTAAAAAAATAAGCTGGTATATGTATGTATGTATGAAATGAGAAGGTTCCCACTTCATTTTCAATCTGCAACACCTAGAGTAATATTTTCATTTGTTTTCATGTTTCCTTATTTATTGTAATTTATACTTAACTTTTTAGATTCTTTTACTGTAAGGTTTCTCCACATAGGACTAATTAGAAATAAGAATCATATTTTATAATTGTTGTGCATGTCTATACTTCTGTTTTGGTTGATAACTGCTTGTATGCTTAATCTTAGTTGAATATTTTTGCATACTTACATTGATCTAGCTATACTTGATTGAATCAGTTTCTAAGTTATATTTATTTCCGCTGTGCTACTTTTATTGATTCAACTGTTTTAGTTATTTTTATATCTGCTCGTAAAATTTGTAATGCTATTCACCCCTCCTCTAGCATCTAGTTTGATCCTACAATCTACTCCATGGAGATGGAGTTGAACCCAAAAGACATGAAAGAAAGCATCTAACAACTGGAAATAGAGAAAGAGAAGAAGAGAAAGCTTAGTGAGATGGTTACCGGTCTTTGGAAGGAACTCCAAGTTCCAATCGATGGATAGATCGCTTTGCCGATTCTTGGAACAATGACTCTATGGTTCCCCTTATCAGGGAAAACACTCCTCTAGGGAAGGGGTAGGAGCCCTTGGTCCCCAATAACCTAACAAGAGTTCCATTGATTCTTTTATAGCTTCCTCAAGACTTCTAAATTTGTTAGACCCTGCCTAAATCATTGAGGCAATGGTAAAACAATGTTTTCAGCCCTTATACTATGTTTTCATTGGTTCCACCCTAAACCAAACATATATATCTTGAAATTATCTTCAATTTGATAGGTTATAGGCCCCGTAGCTCTACCCATGTTAAAAGTTATGCATGTTCGAAGTTTGGTATGATGTTGGTCTGCCTCAAGACAGATTTACACGGCCGTGCCTATGAGTTATGGCCTTGCCATGCCTATAAGACACAACCTAACTGTGCCCAACTCTGGTGGAGAGGCATGACCGTGCTAGAGAGGCACGACTATGCCAGAGAGGCACGACCAGGCTGTGTTGAGCTCGGAACAGCTTTGTAGCTTTCGGATAGGGTATGACCGTGCTTGGGGGTGCACGACAAGCCCATGTTAAGCATTTTTCTGTGCCATTCTTCGTTTTTCTTTGGCCGGAGGAACACGCCTGTATCATAAGACAAGTGCAAAGCGCATTCCTTGCTTCAACTCCACTCCAAGGGTTTTATGCTCCACTTTTGCTCCCATTTCACGCCCTGTCAATATAAAAACACAAAGAGCATATCTCCAAACAAGAAACATGAAAATAATAGAAAGAAGATGTACATATGCAAAATATGCTCATGAAAGATACAAAATGTATGCAAAACAATACAAGATTCACGTATGAAATAGACACATCAATACCCCTAGACTTAAACCTTTGCTAGTCTTCAAGAAAAACTTTCAATCTAGATCTATGTGTGAGATTAATGTATCTAATTCCTAGTTAATTAGTTTAATCCTATCATGTAATTTCACTAATGAGCAAGATAAATGAATGATCTTAGTGTGATCTAATGATCTAAGTTCTTCATGCTCAGTGCAAAGAGTGACTCAACTTTTTCTATTTTCAACTTCTAATCCTAATCAACTCATCTTCTAATCGTGTTCCTTGTGTATCCGATGATACACACTTACCTTACACATGCAAGGTTTGTCCCCCCAAAAAGTGCTATACATCATAGGATACACAGAAGGCATGACAGTATCTTTTGACACAATTGTATCATTGAAAAAAAAAGAAAAAAAGAAAATGTAAAAAAAGAAGAGAAGCAACACGATCATGCCATTTTTGACACGACCGTGTGAAATTTTGGCCTAGACACAGAAACAATCACGGCAAGGCTGTGTCTTTTGACATAATCGTGCCTCACTGACAAAAGATTTCACGGTGAGTAGTGTCTTTTGACACGTCCGTGTGGCGTGGATTTGAGAGTTAAAAGCCCTAGATTTGGTCGTGTTTCACACCAACATGGCTGTGAGCCCTTTCTCCTTCTTTCTTCTTCGATTCTTTCTCCTCCCTACCTTAGAACTAAGTACTCCTTTTTGACTTGTGATTCTCTACCATACAAGATGTTGAAGAAGTTTCGCAAGAGCGGTGGATCTAGAGGGAGAGACGATTGAGGCAAAGGCAAAGGAAAAGGAAAAGCCACCGACAAAGAAAAGCGTCGGGAACGCGACGAAGGTAGTTAAAAATTTTATGGAATTATTTTTCGCAACGATGAACAAAAATCTCAATTTGATACTCTTGTTACTCGTAAAATTGTGCTATTCGTTACCTTGATAATTACACTATGGAAATCTTAGGAATTAGGGATGATGTGGATTGAATGATTAGTAATATAGGTTGGAATGATTTAATGAGTCTCTGTTATCTAACCTACCCTAAAATTCTTAAGCTCAATAGAGGCCTATTTTATTTTTGATAGCGATGATGAGAGGAAGATTAGTTTTCGTCTAATGAATCATGATTATGAGTGGTCTCTTTATGACTTTAATAGTTATTTTGGTTTGCCCATTGAGGAGTCTCATAGGTTTCATGGTTCATTTAATAGTAATACATTTTGGAATTAAATTACAGATGTGGATGAACCTTATGACCCTTCTCGTTCCAAGACCTCACCTCTTCAGAACCTAGTTTTTTGCTACCTCCACCGCATTATGAGCAAGACCATTTTTGGTTGTGGTGATAGTGACATTGTAGTGCGAAAAATAAAGCTTTATTGCTTTTGGGCCATGTTGAATAAGGTTGATTTTGATTCGAGGTTCCATTTTGCTAATAACCTAGTGAGATTTGGTAAGTCATCTTTGGGTACTATTGTGTTTGGCGGGTTGATTACACACATCACTATAAACTTGGGGTGCGAGCTATTTGGTTTGGATACACATGATAACTCAATTGATCTTGACACTTGTTTGACGATGAAGATGATTTGTCAGGAAGAGAAAGGTTATGATTTTATTAGGAAAAAAAGGATTCCCCCTTTAGTTACTTAACCCTGAGCATACTACAATTCGAGATCACGCTAATTGGATCATCATGGACATTGCACCCGAATACGCCCCCCCTGCCCCCCCCCCCACTCCTGTGGATCGACCAGAACCCTCTTCCTCTAGACCTGAGCTAGCTAGACACTCTTTTTCTCATGGGGATATGAGTTATTCTAGATTTGATTTTTCTGACTTCTACGCTTTTTTGGATACTCTTCATGAGGAGCATGCTGCCCACTAACACCTGTTGGAGAGGCATGTTGCTATGTGTCAAGAACAGTTCCAAGAGGTACGAGATTATTTTAGGAGGATGGAGGACTTCCAGGACTATGTTTCTTATTTCTTTGAATGATGAGACAGCAGGTTGCTAGTCTTTATTAGTATCATGAGCATCTTAGCAACCTGTCCCATTTACCTAGATTTTCTCCTCGCCCTCCACCTGATTAATTTTCTTTTCATTAGGACAATGAAGTGTCCAAGTCTGGGGGGGGGTTG